>CM012448.1:29772923-29905423 GCA_003999625.1 Oryzias javanicus | reverse complement strand
AGGAGGTCCAGAACCACACGTTCTGCTCCCGCAGGAGGTCCAGAACCACACGTTCTGCTCCTGCAGGAGGACCAGAACCACACGTTCTGCTCCTGCAGGAGGTCCAGAACCACACGTTCTGCTCCTGCAGGAGGACCAGAACCACACGTTCTGCTCCTGCAGGAGGTCCAGAACCACACGTTCTGCTCCTGCAGGAGGTCCAGAACCGCACGTTCTGCAGGAGCATGCAGGTCCAGGACCACACGTTCTGATCCCGCAGGAGGTCCAGAACCATACGTGCTGCTCCTGCAGGAACAGGGAGGTCCAGAACCACACGTTCTGCTCCTGCAGGAGGTCCAGAACCGCACGTTCTGATCCCGCAGGAGGTCCAGAACCGCACGTTCTGATCCCGCAGGAGCATGCAGGTCCAGAACCACACGTTCTGCTCCCGCAGGAGGTCCAGAACCACACGTTCTGCTCCCGCAGGAGGTCCAGAACCGCACGTTCTGATCCCGCAGGAGCATGCAGGTCCAGAACCACACGTTCTGCTCCCGCAGGAGGTCCAGAACCACACGTTCTGCTCCCGCAGGAGGTCCAGAACCGCACGTTCTGATCCCGCAGGAGCATGCAGGACCAGAACCACACGTTCTGCTCCCGCAGGAGGTCCAGAACCACACGTTCTGCTCCCGCAGGAGGTCCAGAACCGCACGTTCTGATCCCGCAGGAGCATGCAGGTCCAGAACCACATGTTCTGCTCCTGCAGGAGGACCAGAACCACACGTTCTGCTCCCGCAGGAGGTCCAGAACCACACGTTCTGCTCCTGCAGGAGGACCAGAACCACACGTTCTGCTCCCGCAGGAGGTCCAGAACCACACGTTCTGCTCCTGCAGGAGGTCCAGAACCACACGTTCTGCTCCCGCAGGAGCTCCAGAACCACACGTTCTGCTCCTGCAGGAGGACCAGAACCACACGTTCTGCTCCTGCAGGAGGACCAGAACCACACGTTCTGCTCCTGCAGGAGGTCCAGAACCACACGTTCTGCTCCTGCAGGAGGTCCAGAACCGCACGTTCTGCAGGAGCATGCAGGTCCAGGACCACACGTTCTGATCCCGCAGGAGCATGCAGGTCCAGAACCACATGTTCTGCTCCTGCAGGAGGTCCAGAACCACACGTTCTGCTCCCGCAGGAGGTCCAGAACCACACGTTCTGCTCCTGCAGGAGGACCAGAACCACACGTTCTGCTCCTGCAGGAGGTCCAGAACCACACGTTCTGCTCCCGCAGGAGGTCCAGAACCACACGTTCTGCTCCTGCAGGAGGTCCAGAACCACACGTTCTGCTCCCGCAGGAGCTCCAGAACCACACGTTCTGCTCCCGCAGGAGGTCCAGAACCACACGTTCTGCTCCTGCAGGAGGTCCAGAACCGCACGTTCTGCAGGAGCATGCAGGTCCAGAACCATACGTGCTGCTCCCGCAGGAGCAGGAGGTCCAGAACCACATGTTCTGCTCCTGCAGGAGGACCAGAACCACACGTTCTACTCCTGCAGGAGGTCCAGGACCAAACGTTCTGCTCCTGCAGGAACAGGGAGGTCCAGAACCACACGTTCTGCTCCCACAGGAGGTCCAGAACCACATGTTCTACTCCCGCAGGAGGACCAGAACCACACGTTCTACTCCTGCAGGAGGTCCAGAACCGCACGTTCTGCAGGAGCATGCAGGTCCAGGACCACACGTTCTGATCCTGCAGGAGGTCCAGAACCATACGTGCTGCTCCCGCAGGAGCAGGAGGTCCAGAACCACATGTTCTGCTCCTGCAGGAGGACCAGAACCACACGTTCTACTCCTGCAGGAGGTCCAGGACCAAACGTTCTGCTCCTGCAGGAACAGGGAGGTCCAGAACCACACGTTCTGCTCCTGCAGGAGGACCAGAACCACACGTTCTGATCCCGCAGGAGGTCCAGAACCACACGTTCTGCTCCCGCAGGAGGACCAGAACCGCACGTTCTGATCCCGCAGGAGCAGGGAGGTCCAGAACCACACGTTCTGCTCCCGCAGGAGGTCCAGAACCACACGTTCTGCTCCTGCAGGAGGTCCAGAACCACACGTTCTGCTCCTGCAGGAGGTCCAGAACCACACGTTCTGCTCCCGCAGGAGCTCCAGAACCATACGTTCTACTCCTGCAGGAGGTCCAGAACCACACGTTCTACTCCTGCAGGAGGTCCAGAACCACACGTTCTACTCCTGCAGGAGGTCCAGAACCACAGGTCCATCCAGCTCCTGCAGGACCGCAGCAGAAGTTCTGGTCCGTTCTTACTCTGGTCCTGGTTGAACTGCAGACTGTTCACTCCTCTCTGCTGAGCCATGGCTGGTACCGTCCGAACCGGGCCGCAGCCGCCGGGAACAAACCGGGTTAGCAGCAGCCGGGGACGAGCTGCGAGGCGGAAACGGGAGATCAGAGACAAACACAAACAGCCGCGCGGGCACGGACAGACAGCTAGCTAGCATTAGCTCGAACTACACGAACGCGGGAAAAAAAACAGACTTTTATATTCAAACATCCACGCGGAACCTCACCATCAGAGGACGGGGAGTCCGAAGAGTCCAAAAATCACACGAACAGGTTCATAAACAGAGACAACAGCGATGTCGCAAGTTTGTTTTGGTTTTCTAGAGCAACTACGCCACTACCACGTGTTTCCGGTTTAGTTCCGCTTCCTGTTTCGTCCGTCTTGTTTATATATATATATATTTATATTTTTTTTCTGTTTTGTTTTAAATAAATTTCAAAATGAAAATGGTGAAGTTACACGGTTGATATTATAAAAATATATTTTAAATTATAATCTAATTATGATTATTAGTTTTGATTAATGATTTAATCTGCAGAATGTTTCTCAAGATTTGTTTAATTAACATTATTGTAGATGTCAGTTTCAGTATAAAAAAACTGACTGTGTAAACTAGCCATTAATGTGCATTGTACATCTATACAAACAGCATAAAAATGTAAAAATATAACATAAAAAATGCTACAAACAAAAAAGTCATACAGTGAGTATATAAAAGTAGGATTAAAACATAGCAGAGTTTACGTTTTAAATTATCTTATATTTAAAACAAATTTAAAGGCATTTAACATCCTTATGGGTATTGGAAAAAAGAAAAAAAAAAGATTTAATATATGGTTTGGCCTCCACCAGAAATAAAAAAACAGGAATTTTGTTAGAAAATCTGCAATTGTGGATGTAAAATTTAGCAAGTAAACGAAATATTGATTACAAAATTGAAACTGGAAATTCTTATGCTGATGGAAGCCAAACAACACATGCTGTTTTTCTAGATTGCATCAGAGAACGAGAGTGAAAATGAAATCACTTAAAGAAAATGGTTTACTTTCAACTTCAGCTAAATGAAATCATTATGTTGACATTTTTCACGATGTGGAGTCTGCCATGTTGGATCCAGATATTTTCAGTAAGAAGTGATTGGTCCGAGTCTGAGTCCTTGTTTTCATGGCAATCGTTATGTTTCATCCATCCACCATGTTTCATCTATCCACCATGTTTCATCCGTCCGCCATGTTTCATCCATCCACCATGTTTCATCTATCCACCATGTTTCATCCATCCACCATGTTTCATCTGTCCGCCATGTTTCATCCGTCCACCATGACACCTGCAGCTCGGTACTCCTGCGTTTGATGGACACTTGTGTGAGCGTAAGGGTTTTGACTGTACAGGTTGTTTTTTTTTTAAACTCGTTGAGTTTCTCATTGAAAACTCTGAGAGTCCTGTTGATGTCCAGATGACGTTTTCAGCTTCTGCGTTGAGACATGAGGACGTTTTAGAAGGATCCTTATTATAAAACCGGTTTAAAGCGGCTGCAAGAGACACAAAGAAAAAAAAAACCTGCAGAAAAAGTTTCATTTAATTAGTTTCTTCTTTGAGATAAAACGTGTGTTTGATGGTATTGTGTGAGGAGAACTGGAAGAATGACACAGATAGAAATTCTTCCTGCTAGTTAGAGCCAACAAACACATCAAACGAAGAGATGAAGAAACCTCCATGAATGCATCATTTCAAAGCCGGTAAACTCATTACTGTCTCCATCCTCCTAATTGAAAGCCGGGTTTCCATGAAGGTTTGGGCGGGAAGCAGTGACCCATTTGTGCGACATGAATTATGACGGAGAGCCAAACCTGCAGCCTTCCTCCTCCTCCTCCTCCTCCTGGTTTCCACCTGTCAGCCCTCTCTGGGTCCTGGCAGACGGTCATTCCGCATTGATGAGGCCTTCTGTTTAACTCGGCTCCATTATTCCACCGCCGCCCGGCGAGGTCGTGTCACGGGATTTAATGAAGTGCCGTTTGGGCCCGAACAGATTCTGTCATCTTCCCACCAGCGGAGATGCTCCGGGTCAGCACAGCGCCGCTCTAACTGACGTCTGTGACAAACATCCAGACGTTTCCTCCTTGTTCACTCATCTATTAACCAGGACTTCTTCTCACTGAGCCTTGGCCCAGATCCACACTGTAAACGTTATATTTAATCAGAGGAGAGAAGAAAAAGAGTCAATTAGAGACAGAGAGCTCCAAGGCGCTCAGAGGGAGTTTAGAGAGCGGGAAATAGTTAAAATTCACACATATGGACGAAAACTAAACAGAAACTCAATAATTTGACCGACTGATGTCTGAATCTGTTCAGATTTACAGTTCAAATCAGAGTTTTTGATGATTTTCATTCAGTCAGCAGCAGACGAGTCATTCTCAAATCGTGTCAGTGAGTTGACAGATCAGTGAAGAGTCCAGGTGTTTATGGTTGCTCCTGCTGCTTCTTTCTGTCAGGGAAAAGTGTTTGTGAGACTCGAACAAAACAGAAGAACTCCTGATGAGGACTAAACCCAGGAAGGAGGATGGACACAAGAACAAGTAAACACTCAACAGATTTCTACACCAAACCTGACGTAAGACCCAATGAAAGGCATCAGTCTCTGTCTGGAGAACGTCTGTCTGCAGCTCAGATGATGACAGCGTTTCTGTCTGATGACCTCCTGTGAGACGGTCAAACCCCGCGGACCGCTGACCACACGAACCGCTATTAAACTTACGGAGCGCTGCTGAACCTGCAGCTCAGTTCAGAGAGATACAACAGGAACCGACAGAATCTACACCTCGAATTCTAACGGTCGGGGTAAATGAGAGGCTGCAGAAGAACCAGAACCAGAGAGATCTGCATCCATCTGTTAGGACGGGCGAGACAGAAAAAAAACTGAAAGTCGGACTGCAAGAACCAACTGGGATAGGCTCCAGCAACACTGTGACATCAAAAGGGATTCAACGAGTGAAGAAATAGATGGATGATGGATGATGGATGAACAGTTGGATGGATGATCCTTAAAAACTGCTCAGACTGGGTTCTGTTGGACCCACAGAAGACGGTTCAGTCTATTTTCTTTTTTTTTAATTGTCCTGTCCAGCTGAGCAAACAGACACAGGCTGAGAGTCTCTTGTGTTGGACAGATTTTAATGTCCCAACAGCAAAAGCAGAACCAGAACCACCGAGACCTGGAAACCCCAAGACTCTTAAATTTCGGGGATCCCTCTCCCGGCGTGGAGAGGAGGCCAGCAGGCCCAGGAGACCGGCGCCCAAGAGACAAGCCCACCAGGCCGACACGTTGAGCTGAGACGGGTTTACCTTCTTCTCAACATCTCTTGTGACAGCAGCAGACGGAGGAGCGTCCCGTCGACGCCCTCGCTCCTCCTGGATGGGCGTGTCTGAGGCGGATCTCTTACTTCAATCTCCTGTCAAACTTCTGCTTCTGTTCAGCTGTGACCCCAGCTGACCCCAGCACTGAAGGAGTGAGCGTCTCATGACGGAGGTCTGCTTCACGCGTCCTCCTCTGTGGAGTCTCATCTTTCAGGTCTTCTCAGTCCTTTCGTCGTTTCAGTTCTTTTATTGAGTTTTTAGTGCAGGAAGGAGCTTTCAGGGATCACATTCATTCAGAGGAATCTCTGTTTGTTAGGTGATAAAATCTGTGAACGTTTAGCATCAATCAGACATCCATCTGGAGGAGGTGACACTTTCTGCACCTCCGCGGTTTTATTTGCTGACTGTTTATGGCAGAAATCTTTCTGTTCTCCTTATTGTCCACAGAGTCATCCATAAGCTCCATCTTAAAATGTGGAGTTTGCTCCTCATTTCCTACAGATTTAGATCTCATTTCTCTTGTCTGCTGAATCCTGAACAGGAAATTGTCTGAATGTTGCAGAAGTTCTCACACAGCATCTCTGTGGTTTTCTTACATCAGTCTGATGGAAACATAATGACATCTGATGTTTAAGCTGAAAAAGCTGCATGATGACATCACTTTGGGTTGATTTAAAGCTCCTCACGGAGTTCATATAATAAAAAATGAACTTAAATCATCTTGAAGTAAAGAAATCTGTAAATTCACTGAGAGAAATAAGAAGATGAAGAAGAAGAAATGGATGAATTGATTGAATATAAACGCAAACGTATTTTCTGTTGCTTAAGAAAATGAATGTTTATGTTGAAAAATGTGATCAGAGTTTAAGGATGGATGGATGATGGATGGATGATGAATGGACGGATGATGGATGGATGATGGATGGATGATGGATGGATGGATGATGATGGATGTTGGATGGATGGATGATGGATGGATGGATGATGGATGGATGGATGATGGATGATGGATGGATGTTGGATGGATGGATGGATGATGGATGATGGATGGATGTTGGATGGATGGATGATGGATGGATGTTGGATGGATGGATGATGGATGGATGATGGATGGATGGATGATGGATGGATGTTGGATGGATGGATGATGGATGGATGGATGATGGATGGATGGATGATGGATGATGGATGGATGATGGATGGATGGATGATGGATGATGGATGCATAATGGATGGATGGATGATGGATGGATGATGGATGATGGATGGATGGATGGATGATGGATGGATGGATGATGGACGGATGTTGGATGGATGATGATGGATGGATGATGGATGGATGTTGGATGGATGGATGATGGATGGATGGATGATGGATGGATGATGGATGGATGGATGATGGACGGATGTTGGATGGATGGATGATGGATGGATGATGGATGGATGTTGGATGGATGGATGGATGATGGATGATGGATGGATGTTGGATGGATGGATGATGGATGGATGGATGATGGATGGATGATGGATGGATGGATGATGGATGGATGTTGGATGGATGGATGATGGATGGATGGATGATGGATGATGGATGATGGATAATGGATGGATGATGGATGATGGATGGATGGATGGATGATGGATGATGGATGGATGTTGGATGGATGGATGATGGACGGATGTTGGATGGATGGATGATGGATGGATGGAGGATGGATGGAGGATGGATGGATGATAGATGGATGAAGGATGATGGATGGATGATGGATGGATGGATGATGGATGGATGGACAGGATTTCTGTGGCATTCCTTGTTTATTTTACTAAAATCTTGTAGTTTCATTTTTCAGATTTTATTTTATGTTGACTAAAAGTCTTGAAATCAGTTTTAAGTTTTAGTTTTAGTTTTAGTTTGTTAACGTTTGTGTTTTGGATGAATTCTGATGAAAAAGTTCTGATCCAGATTCCAGGACAACAGAGACGTTCCTGGATCTATTTCTCTGCTGGTGGTTGCATCAGAATGGGGCGGAGCAGGAAGCTTGTGGCTCCGCCCATCGTGTTTTCTACATCCAAATATGATCTTTTTCCAATGTTTTATAATCTGCGTCTGAGTCACAAAATCTGAATGAAGAAAGACTCAGAAATGTGATTTTCATCTGAATTTTTTAGATTTCTTCTCCATCAGAAAAAGCCTCATCAGCATCTTAGAAACTGTTTCCATCAGAATCTGTTTTTATTGTTTCCAGTTGTGTTCATGCCTCAAACTCTCTTATTTTCGTTTTTCAAAGCAAAAACTAAAAGCTGTGACCAGCTGAGTCTGTGCTGGGGCTCCTGAGGGTCTCCAGGAACACGACCAGACCGATATGAGCCTGAAACCGGTTTACCATCAAACTGCGGCCCGCTCCGCCCTGGCGGCTGCTGCGGTCTCCCGCCGGCATGAGCGCGTGCAGATCATCAGCCGGGACGGTAATCAGTGTTGGCTTTCAGAGGCGCAGCTGCAGGATCGCAGCAGGAGCCGCAATCACCGCCGCGGTGTAAAATGTCCTCCGACGGCCTGACTTCCTGTCTGACCTCACGCCGCTAATGCGGTTTCAGAGCTGCAGCAGACCTGGAGTCCCAAGAAACGGGAAGCTTAGATGAATAAAAACGCCTCATCGAAGGCGGCAGCGGAGCAGCTGGTCCAGCAGCTGCCCTCTGACCCCCAGAGGCGGTCGCCGTGTTAATCACCTTAACGGTGGCGCCTGGGCTCAGGGGGGCACAGAGCCCCCTCTCCAGGTGTGATATGACGGTTCTGGGAGACGGTGGAGCTGTGCACTGAGACGCCAACAGGTGCTCTCTGGACCCCCCTCCCCAGGTGGTTGCTACGAGCATCTTTGATTTCCTTGGTGGTTTGATGTTAACCCCGCCCACATTCCTGAGTTCATATCATGTTCCATCACTTCCATCAGCTGGTGCCAGGAATTCCCATTTAAACGTTCAGAACGTTCCTGTAAAAATGTGCGAGCACCAGAGGAACGCCACTTTAAGGCGTCGCTACGGTAACGCCGTTCAAAATCTACAAAGCTTAAAAATATATTTGTTTTTCCAAATGTCCTGATGAGGCTCCAGGAGTTAAGAGGAGAGATCCAAACCCCCAGGAGGAGTTTACATCTGTAAACGGTATTAAAGGAGATTTTTTAAATTTGAGGCAGTCAAAAAGATGAAGCATGATGACAAAAGCTGAAGCACAACGACAAAAGATGAAGCATGATGACAAAAGTCATAACGACAAAAGATGAAGCATGTCAACAAAAGCTGAAGCACAACTACAAAAGGTGGAGCATGACGACAAAAGCTGAAGCACAACGACAAAAGCTGAAGCATGACGACAAAAGTCATGACGACAAAAGATGAAGCATGACGACAAAAGTCATAACGACAAAAGATGAAGCACAGTGACAAAAGATGAAGCATGACAACAAAAGCTGAAGCACAACAACTAAAGATGAAGCATGACGACAAAAGCTGAAGCACAACGACAAAAGATGAAGCATGACGACAAAAGCTGAAGCACAGCGACAAAAGATGAAGCATGACAACAAAAGCTGAAGCACAACGACAAAAGATGAAGCATGACGACAAAAGCTGAAGCACAGCGACAAAAGATGAAGCATGACAACAAAAGCTGAAGCACAACGACAAAAGATGAAGCATGACGACAAAAGCTGAAGCATGATGACAAAAAGTCATAACGACAAAAGCTGAAGCACAACGACAAAAGGTGAAGTATGACAACAAAAGCTGAAGCACAACGACAAAAGATAAAGCATGACGACAAAAGCTGAAGCATGATGACAAAAGTCATAACGACAAAAGATGAAGCATGACAACAAAATCTGAAGCACAACTACGAAAGGTGGAGCATGACGACAAAAGATGAAGCATGACGACAAAAGCTGAAGCATGATGGCAAAAGTCATAACGACAAAAGATGAAGCATGTCAACAAAAGCTGAAGCACAACTACAAAAGGTGGAGCATGACGACAAAAGCTGAAGCACAACGACAAAAGCTGAAGCATGACGACAAAAGATGAAGCATGACGACAAAAGCTGAAGCATGATGGCAAAAGTCATAACGACAAAAGATGAAGCATGTCAACAAAAGCTGAAGCACAACTACAAAAGGTGGAGCATGACGACAAAAGCTGAAGCACAACGACAAAAGATGAAGCATGACGACAAAAGCTGAAGCATGATGGCAAAAGTCATAACGACAAAAGCTGAAGCACAACGACAAAAGGTGAAGTATGACGACAAAAGCTGAAGCACAACGACAAAAGATGAAGCATGACGACAAAAGCTGAAGCACAGCGACAAAAGATGAAGCATGACAACAAAAGCTGAAGCACAACGACAAAAGATGAAGCATGACGACAAAAGCTGAAGCACAGCGACAAAAGATGAAGCATGACAACAAAAGCTGAAGCACAACGACAAAAGATGAAGCATGACGACAAAAGCTGAAGCATGATGACAAAAAGTCATAACGACAAAAGCTGAAGCACAACGACAAAAGGTGAAGTATGACAACAAAAGCTGAAGCACAACGACAAAAGATAAAGCATGACGACAAAAGCTGAAGCATGATGACAAAAGTCATAACGACAAAAGATGAAGCATGACAACAAAATCTGAAGCACAACTACGAAAGGTGGAGCATGACGACAAAAGATGAAGCATGACGACAAAAGCTGAAGCATGATGGCAAAAGTCATAACGACAAAAGATGAAGCATGTCAACAAAAGCTGAAGCACAACTACAAAAGTGGAGCATGACGACAAAAGCTGAAGCACAACGACAAAAGCTGAAGCATGACGACAAAAGATGAAGCATGACGACAAAAGCTGAAGCATGATGGCAAAAGTCATAACGACAAAAGATGAAGCATGTCAACAAAAGCTGAAGCACAACTACAAAAGGTGGAGCATGACGACAAAAGCTGAAGCACAACGACAAAAGATGAAGCATGACGACAAAAGCTGAAGCATGATGGCAAAAGTCATAACGACAAAAGCTGAAGCACAACGACAAAAGGTGAAGTATGACGACAAAAGCTGAAGCACAACGACAAAAGATGAAGCATGACGACAAAAGCTGAAGCACAGCGACAAAAGATGAAGCATGACAAAAGCTGAAGCCAAAACGACAAAAGGTGAAGTATGACAACAAAAGCTGAAGCACAAACGACAAAAGATAAAGCATGACGACAAAAGCTGAAGCATGATGACAAAATGTCCATAACGACAAAAGATGAAGCATGACAAAAAATCGAAGCGACAACTACGAACGGTGGAGCATGACGACAAAAAGATGAAGCATGACGACAAAAGCTGAAGCATGATGGCAAAAGTCATAACGACAAAGAAGATGAAGCATGTGAACAAAAAGCTGAAGCACAACTACAAAAGGTGGAGGCATGACGACAAAAGCTGAAGCACAACGACAAAAGCTGAAGCATGACGACAAAAGATGAAGCATGACGACAAAAGCTGAAGCATGATGGCAAAAGTCATAACGACAAAAGATGAAGCATGTCAACCAAAAGCTGAAGCACAAACTAAAAAGGGTGGAGCATGACGACAAAGCTGAAGCACAACGACAAAAGATGAAGCATGACGACAAAAGCTGAAGCATGATGGCAAAAGTGACATAACGACAAAAGATGAAGCATGTCAACAAAAGCTGAAGCACAACTAAAAAAGGTGAAGCATGACAAAAAATCTGAAAGCAACAGCGACAAAGGTGAAGCATGACGACAAAAGCTGAAGCATGATGGCAAAAGTCATAACGACAAAAGATAAAGCATGACAACAAAATCTGAAGCACAACTACAAAAGGTGAAGCATGACGACAAAAGCTGAAGCACAGAGACAAAAGCTAAAGCATGACGACAAAAGCCACAACACAACAGAAACGATTCACAACAAGTCATTTATTTCTTTCTATTGTGTTGTGACTTTTGCCTTTATGTGAGCCATGTGGGCCACCGTAAAAAGGTCCTGTGGCCATCCCATAATATTAAAGAAGAACCAGGTCATTCAGACTAAAGTTTAAACGTCACATTTCTGCACCTGAAGCAGCGTGGCTGGTCTGAGGCTCCGCCCCCTGATGCATCCTGACCGCCCTCTCCACAGGAATCAGCTGAATGATGATCCATCAGCTGCTCTTCATCCTCAGACCTGCTGCTTCCTGATTGGCTGATGAACGTTTGCAGCTTCAGTCCTCGTTAACATGAACTTCTGTGGATAATTAAGGAGAACATCGCCGGCGTTTACTCACAGCTGACCTCAGTTTGGTGTTTCTGGAGACGCGCCGCTCGCTGTCAGAGATCTGAAGGATTCAGACCTTCATCATGTCTACACTCCTCCATGAAAATGCTGATGAAACGAGCAGATGCTTCTTTGATCTTCTAATTAGAAAATAATGAGCAGTTTGATCCTCATTAGAGTCTTGTTTTCACTTCATCTCTGAGTAAAGAAAACATGCAGAGACTGGAAACGTCTTCTGAAGTGAACCCACTTCCTGAAAAAGATCATTTCATGTGTGATGACGTCATAAGATGGGAGGAGACACAAACTTCTTGATTCTTATCAAAGTGATCATCAAAACTTCTGGATCGTTTCCAGATGTCCAGATCCTCCAAAAAGACATTTTCTTTTTGATCGAGGAGTAGTCCAAAAGTCTGGTGCTTCCACATTGAAACATCTGATCACGTCCGCCTGCAGCTCCTCCTGACCTGCAGATTTAAACGGTGAGATCTTTTCCTGCAGGAGCAGAGTCTGATCCGTGAGACTCGAGTCGTCACAGCGAACAGCTTCTGGACGAGCTGCTCGGCTGAAGAGAGCATGAAGTCTTCAGAAGATGTTGACTTCCTGCAGCCGGCGTGAATGATGCAGCAGAGACCAGAAACATCTAACCCTGAACCTCAGGACCTTCTGTTCAGTCTGAGGAGGAGGAGCTCTGAGGCACCTGTGTGGAGACATTTAGAAGGTCTTACTCCTGTGGAGATGATGAATCCTCCTGCTGCTCCTCACTGCTCCTCCTTCACCCAGCATGCACTTCCAAACTTCTTCATGGTTCCTGCTCCTTCAGATTCAGATTGTGATGGTTTGGTTCTCCTCCTCTCTCTGGTTCTCCTCCCCTCTCTGGTTTCTCCTCCTCTCTGGTTCTCCTCCTCTCTGGTTCTCCTCCTCTCTCTGGTTCTCCTTCTCTCTCTGGTTCTCCTCCTCTCTCTGGTTCTCCTCTCTCTCTGGTTCTCTTTCCCTCTCTTGTTCTCCTCCTCTCTTCTGAGGAGCAGGAGAACCTCTGAGGAACAGGAGAACCTCTGAGGAGCAGGAGAACCTCTGAGGAACAGGAGAAACCTCTGAGGAGTGACCATGCTGCGTTCACTGTCGTTGTGCGGTCAGGAATCCTTCCTGTCATTTACTGTCAGAGATGGAACGTTCTCACTGCCCCCCCCCCCCCCCCTCCCCCCCCCCAGGTCTCCCCTCACCTGTAATCTGCTCACCTTTAGACTCAGAAAGTAGCGACTGAGGCGGTTTAGAAGTGGCGTCGCGGCGGCTCTGAAAGCCGTGAAAATGCCAACTGATGCCCCCCCCCACACATACAAAGGCTACAGTCATTATGGGGGGGGGCACCTCTGTCTGCTCGCTGCATACAGCTTCAGCCGGGGGGGGGGGGGTTGTTCCTGGAGTTAACATTTACAGAGCATCATGCTCCACAGCAAACATCTCTGGTTCCTCCTGCAGGGTTGCTCCGCTTCACGCCTCCTCCAGAGAGGAGGTGTCTCTGCCGCTAATGGAGGATGGATTTTACACTCGCAGCTGCAGCAGCGCTGTCCTCCTGCTGTCCTCCTGCTGTTCTCCTCCTGCTGTCCTCCTGCTGCTGTCCTCCTGCTGTTCTCCTGCTGTCCTCCTGCTGTCCTCCTGCTGTCCTCCTCCTGCTGTCCTCCTCCTGCTGTCCTCCTGCTGTCCTCCTCCTGCTGTCCTCCTCCTGCTGTCCTCCTGCTGTCCTCCTCCTCCTGCTGTCCTCCTCCTGCTGTCCTCCTCCTGCTGTCCTCCTGCTGTCCTCCTCCTGCTGTCCTCCTCCTGCTGTCCTCCTGCTGTCCTCCTCCTCCTCCTGCTGTCCTCCTCCTGCTGTCCTCCTCCTCCTCCTGCTGTCCTCCTCCTGCTGTCCTCCTGCTGCTGTCCTCCTGCTGTTCTCCTGCTGTCCTCCTGCTGTTCTCCTGCTGTCCTCCTGCTGTCCTCCTGCTGTCCTCCTCCTGCTGTCCTCCTCCTGCTGTCCTCCTCCTGCTGTCCTCCTGCTGTCCTCCTGCTGTTCTCCTCCTGCTGTCCTCCTCCTCCTCCTGCTGTCCTCCTCCTGCTGTCCTCCTCCTCCTCCTCCTGCTGTCCTCCTCCTGCTGTCCTCCTCCTCCTCCTGCTGTCCTCCTCCTGCTGTCCTCCTGCTGCTGTCCTCCTGCTGTTCTCCTGCTGTCCTCCTGCTGTTCTCCTGCTGTCCTCCTGCTGTCCTCCTCCTGCTGTCCTCCTCCTGCTGTCCTCCTCCTGCTGTCCTCCTGCTGTCCTCCTGCTGTTCTCCTCCTGCTGTTCTCCTCCTGCTATTCTTCTCCTGCTGTCCTCCTCCTGCTGTCCTCCTGCTATCCTCCTCCTGCTGTCCTCCTCCTCCTGCTGTTCTCCTCCTGTCCTCCTAACCCTCATTAGAAAGTTTGGGGACCCCCCCCCCCCCCCCTTACTGACCCTCACGTGTTAGAAGTGTTCACTACGACCTGTTGCCCCCAGCACGCCTGTAGATAAAATGAATGGGCCACCTGCATGTCCCGTACAGGTATGACCCCCCACCCCCCCCCCGTAAGGACAGTCTGGACCGGGGCTCTGGAGACCCAGACTCCGCCCCCGCTGCGCCTCCACGCCCCTCCCACCGCGGAGCCGTGGAGCAGCACGATGGCCTCTCGCTGGGGAGCAGAGATAATGGCGGGGGGGCAGAGACAGCGGTGGGCAGCGCTTAATGGCGGCGCATTAAAATGGCAGCCGTCTTCCCGGCGGGTGAGTCATCTGTCTGATGGAGGCTGTTGTGTTAGAAAAGGCGTTTGTGATCCGCCGCCGCCGCCAGAAGACAGGAGAGGCGAACCCGATCCTGCCCCATCGCTGGTGGCGGGTCGGGGGCGGTGAGGAGAGCCTCAGTTTGGGCTTTTACGCCGTTTCAGATTCCATAAACACGATTCCGAAAGCGCCTTGATGAACTCGTGATGGGAAAGAGCGAGCGCTTTTGTTTTGATGAAGTTGTGAAGTGGACGACCTCTGACCCCGACGCCCACGGCGCTCCGAGCGGCGAGGACTCAACTCCAGCACACGGGAATATGTTTGGATCAGGCTTTGAGTTTATGCTCCCCTCAAGCCCAACGATGTGGGCGGAGCCAGAAACAGGTACAAATCAAAGCGGTGACGGTAAAAACGTCGGGGGTTGCTGGAGCCAATCCTCCTCGTTTGTGATCACATGGTGTGATACGTTCTCCCTCCATCTCGTTCTGACATTCCGATTCTTCAGCGTAAATATCTTCTAGAGCTCTGGCAGGTTCTGCTGCAGAACCCGTGCGCTCCATCACACTCCCACCTCCGTGCCTGACCCTGTCAGTCAGCTGTGTGAATGTTCGTGTGATGTTCTGCATCCATATTCATGAGAATCTGCAAAGCAGATGATGAGGAGAACTGTTGGTGTGAAGCTGAAGCTCTGCAGCGACCACACGGTTCTTCTCTGACCTCCTCCAGACAACAGGACGTCAGCCGACTGTCACATCCTGTCACATGATCAACTCCAGTTTACAAAGGAACATATTCTTTAAATTCCCCCAAAACAAGATAAAATAAATGTCCTCTTATTCTTTTTAGTCTCTCTCCGTGTTCAGATAAAAGTTTCATTGTCCAAAAAAAAAAACCAATGGATTGATCTCACCAAAATGTGGTCGCGGTTTCCTCCCTTCATCCAGCTTTTGCGGGTTGGTTATTTCATTTGTGGGGTTCCTCCTTCTGACAGCTGCCGACGCCCCAAACTTTCTCCTTTAACTTCCTTGCTGGTGACTCCACCCACTTCCTCCAGAATTCACACGATACAAACACAAAATTCTACACAATATTAATAAAAAAACAGTTTCTATTAGTGTTAGAGCAATAATATTTTCAAACCAATGTGGACTTTATTCATTTCATTATTTCTTTATTTTGTTTACTGGATATCTTTGTAGCAAGTGGAGATTGTGTCTGACCGATGGTAAATGGATCTGAGACTCTCTGGATTTAGTGCAGCTCACTCCTCCATTACAGAAAACCATCAAACTCTTTTCTCTTCAGCCAATCAGCTTCCTCCATCTGTCCTCTGCATCCTATAACAGCAGCTCCCTTCATGTCTTCCTCACTGCATCCGCACACCTCCTCTCTGGTTCCTTAAAGATGACTAGTGTGATTGGAGGAGGGGCATCAGATGGGCTGGAAACGCCCCAAACCTGGTGAGCAGGAGCCTCACTGAAGGTTCTGCAGCTCAGCTCCATCACTTCCAGATCTATGAGCTCCTGCAGCACAGAAATCTGAGCCGAGAAGGGGAAACATCCCATAATGACGGCCATTCGTTTCCGATTAACTGTACAAAGTCGTCCATTAAGGTCGTGCCGCCGTCGGTCATCAACCACAGAGAGGGCCGTCCTGACAGAGACGGCGGCTGAGGCGGCGGCGACCATCAACAACATCCGAGGCTGTTCTGCATGGAAATACATCAGAGAGGAACATTAGCTTCTGACCCCATCAGACGAACAGGAGGAGGCGCGGAGGAGAACCACGGGGGAGGCTGGAGCTAAAATAAGAGCGTCAGGAGGGGGGGGGTGGCGCCTCTGGGGGGAGGAGGGGGGTTACACAGCGGTGGAACAGAAAGAGATTTGTCTCATTTATTAGAGGAGGTTTGCTATAACGGTGTGAAAAGAGCTGAAACTGGTCCAGAAACAGCTTCAGATCATCTGAAGAAGATCAAGATCCAGAGAGGAGCAAAGTCTCAGAAGGTTCTGCAGACTCCAGAGAACATCATCCAAGAACCGAAGCAACCAGAACCAGCCTGAGAAGACGGGGAGGACTCTGGGTTCACTGCAGGTCATAGGTCAGGATTTGAGAGGGAGATGATTGATGATTGATAACGGTAAGAAACCAATGAAGAGCTCTGAGGAAGGAGAGATGAGAGCTCTTCTCTAACTGCAGGTCAAGATCTCCACAGGAGAGTTTTGGATCAACCGTAGACGAGACAAGATGTCTCCATATTCAGACAGACGGTTACAGTTGTCCAACCGCACATATATGAAGAAGAAGTTCCAGATCAGGAGAGTCAAACTTGATCACACAAGAGGACAAAATCCAAAACACACCTGAGGTTGAGCAGGATGAACATTTGTGGAACAATCTGAAACGACAGTTTTAAAACTGTTGATATATAACATCACCTGTGATAATGCTAGTGTGAGTGCTGGAAGCTGAATTTGGCCGCTAAAGATGCTAGAGTTGATAGCTTAAATGCTAAAATTGATAGCTGAAAACTCTGAAACTGATAACAGAAAACTCTGATAGCTGAATGTGCTGAAGGTCATATTTGAAAAGGCTGAAGCTGAAAACACTGAAGCTGAAAATGCTGAAACTGATAGCTGAAACGCTGAAGCTGATACCCAGCTAAAATATGAGCTAAATTCCAAATTAGCCTGAAAAACTTATTTTTTTAAAAAGCCTAAATTAGCCAAAACAGCTAGCATGAAGCAGAAATATTAGCTAAACTCCAAAACAGCCTAAAAAATCTTAGTAAATGCTAAATTAGACCAAAAAGCTAGCAAAAATCTACTGAATCAGGAATCTTTGTCCTTGTATTTACTTGCTGGTGACTCCGCCCACTTCCTCCAGAATTCATATAATCCAACACAAAATTCTACACAATATTTACATAGAAAATAAAACTGTTTCTATTTAAACCAGTGTGGACTTTATTCATTAATTACTATTTCTTTATTTTCTCACCTTTGTGGTAATCCTACACTCTATATACAGTCAATGTTTTTATTGCAGGTTTCCTACGAGGGTCCAGTTCTTTCTTTGTTCAAACCATAGACATATATGCGACTGGACACACCGAGGTGTTGACGTCACCCTTACCTCCGGCCCTCGTGAACCGTCACCGTGGCGTCCTGTGTGTCTGCCGCCATTTTGCGACCAGTCGACTGTGATTGGTCCTAGTCGGTCTGAGGAACTACTGTCACCAATCAGCTTGTTGGAAGGCCACACCCCTCCCACTGAAAGCGGCTCAGGAAAGTCTTTCAATCAAACGTTGAAGGCGGGGCTTTTACTGAGCCTTCTGATTGGTCCGTTTATAATTGAAATAACTTGTAATAAATAAAAAATATTCATTCGTAGTCACTTGTCCCTTTTAGGGTCACAAGGTTGCTGGAGCCTAACCCAGCTACTGATGGGCACTGATACACCCTGGACTGGTTGCCAGGTAACCACCATGCAGCCCTGTAAAAAAAAATATCTTTAAAGAAAATGTTCAGAAGAATATATCAAAGCAAGAATGGTTATTATGACCAACAGAATGACTTCTTAGACTTCTTGGAACCAGCAGGTACTTCCTGTTTGGAACACAAGAGGGGAGGAGCTACTATGTCCAGTGAATATACAGTCAATGGTTTTAACATAGATTTGACATCTTTAAATTCCTCTCAAGGCAACAGAGCAGAAAGAAGAGGAGAACAACTGATGAAAGAAAAATAACGTTCATCTTCAAAGTGTTACGATTGTCAAATTTAGTCCAAATGATTTTATTTTAAAAGAATGTAAATTCCCTTTAATGTCATAAGAAGTTTGATTTAAATGTAACCAAGAGTTTAAACATAACCCTTCAGAAACAGTAGTTAGGATTATTCTGTTGGGATATCTTCCATTAGAGACGACGGACACGCCCCCTGGTGGTCACCCCATGAACTGACTCACTTTGGTTTCCAAACCTGCCTCAAACAGGAAGTACTGACTTCCCGTTCCTGTTCAGAACTCGGACGCAGGTCCTGCAGCTCATCCAGGTGACTGTGACAGATCGTCGCTCACAGCTGAGGGTCCTGAACGCTGCAGGTAGAGAAGCAGAGGACGGGATGGGGGGTCACGAGTGGCGGCCGGTCTCGTGGCCTCAGGCCGGCAGGACTCCGGCTGCTTGATTGCTCTGGCCTGCATGTCCCGTGGAGCGCTCGCTTCAGCTGTTCTCCATCTTCATCAGCGCCCCCAAAAGAGTGAAAGAGAGGGTTAGGGTTAGGGTTAGGCTGAGTCCTGACAGCCGGATAGCTTTCCCAGACTGCTGGCTAACTTACTCATTATTATGCAGAGCGTCTGAGTACGGTCCATGACCGGGGTTTGGGTCGCCCACACACCCAAACCACATTGCACCAAACCCTCCACCACGTTAAGGTGGTAGTTCAAGGAGATCCGTGTCCGGGGTCTTCCTCAGGACTAGGTACACGTTAATGAGACTACGTCTCTCGGCTGGCCAGGGAACACCTCGGGGTCCCCCCCAGAAGAGCTGGAGGAAGTGACCGGGGAGAGAGAAATCTGGGGATCTTTGCTTAGACTGCTGCCCCCACCACCCAATCCTGAATGAGCGATGGATGGATGGATGGATGGATGGATGGATGGATGGAATAACCAACAGACAACACTTTTAAAGCTCCATTTATAGAGATCAACAGACCAAAAAAAGCTGATTTAGGGTTTAGTTAGTCCTTAAAACAGTTTGAGGAAAAGTGGGCGTGTTGCTTACGGCCCTCGAGAACAACAGGAAGTGTTTGGATTGAGCTGTTTGGAGATCCGACCACGAGGAGATCCTGATCGTTTTAGTCTGTTTGGATCTGAGATTGCAGATTAAGGAGCGCCTGTTTCCTGATCAATTATTATTTTATCCTCTTAGATTTGAATGAAGATTATTTCACTTTTATGACCTCTGTTGGTGTTTGGCAGTGACGCCGCTATCATTGTGTGAATGGAACTGGAACTGTAAAGCACTATAGATGGATTTTTTACCAGTTTACAATTCAAAAAGTTCATTCCTGTATTTTATTTTCAAGGTTTTGGCTTTTATTGAGATTCCTGGTAAAGACGGCAAAGATTTTGTGAACATTTTTGTACACGTAAAGCATAAAAACCCAGTAAACATGCTTGACTGAACGTTTTTGTAAGTAAGTTATTTTACTCTTTTCAATTAAACACCAGTGGAACCTGAAGAACCAGTCGGGTCCTGAAGAACCAGTCGGGTCCTGAAGAACCAGTCGGGTCCTGAAGAGAAGAGCCGGTAGACCCAAATGGGTTGAACGTCTTGAATTAATTGGAACTTCTGGTTCAGTTTCAACTTAACCTGAAGTCTGAACACGCCCAGATGTTGGCTCGTTAACCTGAACACGCGTCGGGTCGGTGACCCGAACACGTGTTGGGTGGTTAACCTGAACACGTGTTGGGTCCATCGCAGTTGGAGAAACAAGAAACATCAAAGAGAGCGAAGATGAAAGGCGGCGGGGAATGACCGGCTCAGATGAAGGTCTCGTTCTGGTTTTCATGCGTCCTCCGCTCAGATCCTCGGCTGCGTTTTCCCGCCATAACCGTCGAGTATCAGCTGGTCGAGCCGTTCCACAGGAGAGGTTTACCTCCCGGCGGTCTCCAAAAAGCATGGAGAGAGACGCTCTCCTCGCCTCTGATCATGTCCCCTCAGTGCCTGTTTGATCTGGGATGAAGGGCACTTAGTGATGTTTACTCTGCCAGTCAGACCCTCGGGCAGCTCCATCACACCAACACACCATCAACGTGTCCTCCTCACTTCCTTTCCACAGAAATCCAAGCCTTCCTCTTCAGGGAAAGAAGACAGCAAGTCTGAGAGTTCTTACGCCACTTTAGGGGCGCCACGTCTTCTGTGATCACGCTGCAGAAGACGGATAACGCCGGTGCAAGCGGCGGGGAATCGTCCCTGCAGACCTCTAGAAGGACGTGCCCTTCGTGTCTCTGTACAGGATCCTCTTGAAGGCCGTGCGGAAGTCCTGGTTGAAGACGGTGTAGATGACCGGGTTGAGGCAGGAGTTGCAGTAGCCGATCCAGAAGAAGAAGGTGAAGAGCGGTTTGGGGGTGCTGCAGCTCTGAGGACAGACCGCCTGCAGCGAGTAGGAGAAGAAGAAGGGGAACCAGCAGACGACAAACACGCCCATCACCAGAGCCAGGACGAAGGTGAACCTCTTCTCACGGTTCATCATGGCTTTGCGGCGGGAGATCGGCGTCTCCTGAGCCTTCGCCGAGCTTTCGGGCGCCAGCTTGGTGCCGGACGACGTTTTGATGGTGTCTTTGTATTTGCAGGTCAGACTCGGGACCGGAGTTTCGGGACCGTCTCCCTCCTCGATGGTTTGCAGCTCAGCATCAGACTCTGAGCTGGAGGAGGGAACGGCTCGGGGGAGATGTGGGGGGTCCTCCGCAGGGTTCCCCTCTGCTCTTTGGAGAGTCGACTGGGCCGTGGAGAGAAGCTGCTCTGGTGGGGATGCGGTCGGACCTCCTTGGCCCACCTCCTCAGAAGGCGACTTCACCTCGGCTTCTCCAGCGGCTGCACCGGGGCTGAATTCCCGCTGCTGAGCGGGCCGGCAGCGCGTGTGCTTCTTCGCGATCTGATAAATCCGTACGTAGACCAGGATCATGATCACACAGGGAGCGAAGAAGGAGCCGATGGTGGAGTAAAGAATGTACCAGGGCTTCTCGTTCAGCTCGCACTGGCCAGCTCCTCCTTCCGTCTTACTCATGGTCAGAAGATGAGGGAAGGAGATGACGGCGGAAATCAGCCAGACGGTGACGATGGCTGCCTTGATGCGTCTGGCCGTACGCTTGGTGCTATAAGAGACTGGCCTAGAGATGGACAGGTAGCGATCCAGCGCGATGGCACACAGGTGCCCGATGGAGGAGGTGCAGAAGAGGACGTCCAAAGTCTGGTAGATCTCACACCAGATGGAGCTGAAGGCCCAGTATCCCAGCAGCTCGTTGGCCAGCGAGAAGGGGATGATAATGGTGGCCACTAAGATATCTGCTGCCGCCAGAGACACCAGGAAGAGGTTCTGAGGCGCCCTCAGGGACCGGGACGTCAGGACGGCCCTGATGACCAGGATGTTCCCCACGATGGTCAGGAGGATCATGAAGGTGATGACGGTGGCAAATGCTGCCATCGCGTGCGGAGAGTAAGGGGAGGTGGAGCTATCCGCCATGATGGCGCCGGACTCAAACATTACAGGAAGGTCAGGAAGAGAGGGATCCTGGAGTGAACCGTCAAGTCTGGGACGTCCTCGGGGAGACGGGACGGGGAAGGACTCCGATCAGAGGAGGATCTAAAACAGAAGAAAACGTTTCTCAGTGATGTCACACACTAAACATTCTGTTTGTTTGCTCTGGTTTTGTGTTAAAAGGGTCACTTGATGGCGAGGAATGCTGCTCTGCTTTACACACAACAAATTCTCACTCACAAGTCGTCGCCTAGTCCTCCGCCTCCACCTCACTTTCTGACGTCACCGATTAAATACAATAGAGAATATTATATCAAAGTTTGTGTGAGAAACCTGGATGTTCTTTGAGCCGACTCTTACTCTGCAAGCTGAAAGTTGAACATAAACAGCATTTCATCATCTCAAAATTGAAACCAGACTCCGCCCACTTCTCTGTCCTTCCTTCATAGAGGCGCTAATGCATGTCTGTGTTTAGAAGAACAGATGATGCTAATGGTCTTCCCAGGAAAAGCTTCTCAAACCCTCCGATTCTTCAGAACTCCAGAGGGCGGGAACACATCCCATCCATGTTTCTGCTCCTTCAAATGAGGCCGACCAATCAAACACAAGTTTAAGTTTAGGGTTCTCTGGGTGTCGAACACATGGTGAGGAATAAACCACCTTCTTCCATCATGATCTCAGGTACTTTGGTGCATCTCTCTTTTCTGGAAGGTCTCTCATGAATCGGTAACAATCCTCATGAAGTTCAGGAATTATTCTTGTAAGACACTTGTCAGGAATTCTCACTTCTTTATTTTTAGAGGGAGTGGGATACGATACCCATCAACCTTTAGTGTTGAACTGCTCACAGATTCAAGGAACTGAAGTTCCTCTTGAGACATTTCAGGCTTAAAGTCTTAAAGGTGGAAGACTTGCTCCTCAAACCTTTTGTCAGCCAGAGAAAAGGTTTGAGGAGCAAATCTTCCACCTTTAAGACATTGATCTGATTAACTGTCTCACTGACTCTTGATTGGTGGAAGGACCATTGATGACCCACCCTGAAGCTGTTTATGGACCATCATGTTTACTATGACCTGATGTGACTCCATTGCTCTGAATACAATCAGTGAACCGATCTCTACGCTGATGTGAGATAAATGAACTTCTCACAAATGAGAGCATTGATTCATATCCTCTTCATTCCTTCTTCACTGACATGAAAGACTCGTGGGAGCTCTGGGGGGCTCTGAGATGATCTCTTACTCGCCCCCTGGTGGAGAGTCGGAGATCGGCTTTCCTTCCACCAACATTAAGGTTTCTCATTACATCATCTGGACAGAGAGATGCATTCACTTGGATCATCTTCTTTTTAGGAAGAATCGTCCCTCTGTCACCTCCCCGGCTGTTTCCTCTGCTTTCACTTTCAAAACAAAAGCATTAGTAACCTCATTCTCTTCTGTTGGACCTCATCCTTTATTTTCAGGCGCTGCTGACAGGAAATCTAGTTTACTCACGATCCATTAGTCGACCAATCGAGAGAATACTCACTAGTAAAACAAGTGTTTGTGGCAGCACAACTGGTGGTCAGGACTTGAACTGACTGCTCTATGCTCGACATTTCTGTGCTCAAACTAGGACATTTGTGAAACTCGATACTGGTTGATAGAAGGGGAGATGATCTCAGAATATTTCCTCTCTGTGGTTTGTGACACCCGGTGCTGTCTCTCGTGGCATCTTGAGGCTCATCATGATATCTAGAGATCTTTCAGCTTCTCATGAAGCTCTTTTGGTTCCAGTTCTACTGTAACCGCTCTTTGTGAGGCTTCTTCCATTTCAATCTCTCGTCTTCTCTTAAGAAACACAGCGTGAGCTCGCAGTTGTTCACGTTTGACGTGAGCAGAGCTAAACGGTGGATTCCCTCCAGACTGAGCGAGTCTTTGTGGCTCTGGTAGTGGTAGAAATGCTGTTTCTGGGCAGAACATCATCCTCAACTTTTCCTTCTGCTGCTTTTGGAGTGAGCGTTCATGTTCTCTCTTAAACAATGAAAAGTAAAAACTAAAAAAAAACATCTTTGAAAGGCAAAAACATGTACTAAACACGGCAGGAACACGGTCTAAGATGAACGTGCTGCTCTCAAACTCAAATCTAACAAAAAGACACCAAAATGTGTTCAACCAATAGGAGGCCAGAACGGCTGCGTGACCAGAGAATGACGGGGACATGCAGGAAATATAATTACAACATTATTTCAGCCAAATGGCTCCAACAAATGCAAATGAAGAGTGCATCCCTCTGATGCTGCCTGTTCCTGCTGCTGGAGGGGAGAGTCTGCAGCCAAAACCGCTGAAGAACAACGGAGGTCCACCAGGTCACAGGAACGACAATGCTTTCAACTGAGAGTTAGTTAGCAAGAACCTGGACTTCAGAGAGCTTCCTGGTGATTCTGAAGGCTTTGGGCCATTAAAAGATTGGAAAAAGAAGCTTGATAAGTTCAGTTTTATTTAAATGATGATAAATCATATATGGTCATCATGTATTTGATGATGTTTTGTCTCAAAGATGATAATAATAGTGGAAAATCCCACCATAATGCAGAATTGTATGTGAAAAACTGTAAAAATTCTTTTCATAAGACTCAAAGTCTTTAGCGGCGCCGCTGGCTCGTGTCGTCTGGAACTCACTGGACTTGCTGATTCAAGAGTCGATGAAGTTGGTCGTGTCATTCTGTCAGTCATCCTTTAATCCACTTGTTCTTGTTTGGTTGTTGTTTAAACTTTCATACCAGAACAGAAAAACAAACAGAAACACGCATGTGTAAAGGACCTAGGTTTACTGATGTTCAAGTCCAAGTCAAGTCACGAGTTATTGATGTTAAAGTCTGAGTCAAGTCACAAGTTATTGATGTTAAAGTCTGAGTCAAGTCACGAGTTATTGATGTTAAAGGCCAAGTCAAGTCATGAGTTATTGATGTTAAAGTCCGAGTCAAGTCACGAGTTATTGATGTTAAAGGCCAAGTCAAGTCATGAGTTATTGATGTTAAAGTCCGAGTCAAGTCACGAGTTATTGATGTTAAAGTCTGAGTCAAGTCACGAGTTATTGATGTTAAAGTCCAAGTCAAGTCACGAGTTATTGATGTTAAAGGCCAAGTCAAGTCACGAGTTATTGATGTTAAAGTCCGAGTCAAGTCACGAGTTATTGATGTTAAAGTCTGAGTCAAGTCACGAGTTATTGATGTTAAAGTCCAAGTCAAGTCACGAGTTATTGATGTTAAAGTCTGAGTCAAGTCACGAGTTATTGATGTTAAAGGCCAAGTCAAGTCATGAGTTATTGATGTTAAAGTCCGAGTCAAGTCACGAGTTATTGATGTTAAAGTCTGAGTCAAGTCACGAGTTACTGATGTTAAAGTCCAAGTCCAGTCACAAGTTATTGATGTTAAAGTCCAAGTCAAGTCACGAGTTACTGGTGTTCAAGTCCGAGTCAAGTCACGAGTTATTGATGTTAAAGTCCAAGTCAAGTCACGAGTTACTGATGTTAAAGTCAGAGTCAAGCCACGACTTACTGATGTTCAAGTCCAAGTCAAGTCACGAGTTATTGATGTTAAAGTCTGAGTCAAGCCACGAGTTACTGATGTTAAAGTCCAAGTCAAGTCACGAGTTATTGATGTTAAAGTCCAAGTCAAGTCACGAGTTACTGATGTTAACGTCCAAGTCATGTCACGAGTTATTGATGTTAAAGTCCAAGTCAAGTCACGAGTTATTGATGTTAAAGGCCAAGTCAAGTCACGAGTTATTGATGTTAAAGTCCGAGTCAAGTCACGAGTTATTGATGTTAAAGTCTGAGTCAAGTCACGAGTTATTGATGTTAAAGTCCAAGTCAAGTCACGAGTTATTGATGTTAAAGTCCAAGTCAAGTCACGAGTTATTGATGTTAAAGGCCAAGTCAAGTCATGAGTTATTGATGTTAAAGTCCGAGTCAAGTCACGAGTTATTGATGTTAAAGTCTGAGTCAAGTCACGAGTTACTGATGTTAAAGTCCAAGTCCAGTCACAAGTTATTGATGTTAAAGTCCAAGTCAAGTCACGAGTTACTGGTGTTCAAGTCCGAGTCAAGTCACGAGTTTATTGATGTTAAAGTCCAAGTCAAGTCACGAGTTACTGATGTTAAAGTCAGAGTCAAGCCACGACTTACTGATGTTCAAGTCCAAGTCAAGTCACGAGTTATTGATGTTAAAGTCTGAGTCAAGCCACGAGTTACTGATGTTAAAGTCCAAGTCAAGTCACGAGTTATTGATGTTAAAGTCCAAGTCAAGTCACGAGTTACTGATGTTAACGTCCAAGTCATGTCACGAGTTACTGATGTTCAAGTCCAAGTCCAGTCACGAGTTATTGATGTTAAAGTCTGCGTCAAGCCACGAGTTACTGATGTTCAAGTCTAAGTCAAGTCACGACTTACTGATGTTCAAGTCCAAGTCAAGTCACGAGTTATTGATGTTAAAGTCTGAGTCAAGCCACGAGTTACTGATGTTAAAGTCCAAGTCAAATCACGAGTTACTGATGTTAAAGTCCAAGTCAAATCACGAGTTATTGATGTTAAAGTCCAAGTCAAGTCACGAGTTACTGATGTTAAAGTCCAAGTCAAATCACGAGTTACTGATGTTAAAGTCAGAGTCAAGTCACGAGTTACTGATGTTAAAGTCCAAGTCAAATCACGAGTTACTGATGTTAAAGTCCAAGTCAAGTCACGAGTTACTGATGTTAAAGTCCAAGTCAAATCACGAGTTACTGATGTTAAAGTCAGAGTCAAGTCACAAGTTACTGTTGTTAAAGGCCAAGTCAAGTCACGAGTTATTGATGTTAAAGTCCAAGTCAAGTCACGAGTTATTGATGTTAACGTCCAAGTCATGTCACGAGTTACTGATGTTCAAGTCCAAGTCAAGTCACGAGTTATTGATGTTAAAGTCTGCGTCAAGCCACGAGTTACTGATGTTAAAGGCCAAGTCAAGTCATGAGTTATTGATGTTCAAGTCCGAGTCAAGTCACGAGTTATTGATGTTAAAGGCCAAGTCAAGTCATGAGTTATTGATGTTAAAGTCCGAGTCAAGTCACGAGTTATTGATGTTAAAGTCTGAGTCAAGTCACAAGTTATTGATGTTAAAGTCTGAGTCAAGTCACGAGTTATTGATGTTAAAGGCCAAGTCAAGTCATGAGTTATTGATGTTCAAGTCCGAGTCAAGTCACGAGTTATTGATGTTAAAGGCCAAGTCAAGTCATGAGTTATTGATGTTAAAGTCCGAGTCAAGTCACGAGTTATTGATGTTAAAGTCTGAGTCAAGTCACGAGTTATTGATGTTAAAGTCCAAGTCAAGTCACGAGTTATTGATGTTAAAGGCCAAGTCAAGTCACGAGTTATTGATGTTAAAGTCCGAGTCAAGTCACGAGTTATTGATGTTAAAGTCTGAGTCAAGTCACGAGTTATTGATGTTAAAGTCCAAGTCAAGTCACGAGTTATTGATGTTAAAGTCTGAGTCAAGTCACGAGTTATTGATGTTAAAGGCCAAGTCAAGTCATGAGTTATTGATGTTAAAGTCCGAGTCAAGTCACGAGTTATTGATGTTAAAGTCTGAGTCAAGTCACGAGTTACTGATGTTAAAGTCCAAGTCCAGTCACAAGTTATTGATGTTAAAGTCCAAGTCAAGTCACGAGTTACTGGTGTTCAAGTCCGAGTCAAGTCACGAGTTATTGATGTTAAAGTCCAAGTCAAGTCACGAGTTACTGATGTTAAAGTCAGAGTCAAGCCACGACTTACTGATGTTCAAGTCCAAGTCAAGTCACGAGTTATTGATGTTAAAGTCTGAGTCAAGCCATGAGTTACTGATGTTAAAGTCCAAGTCAAGTCACGAGTTATTGATGTTAAAGTCCAAGTCAAGTCACGAGTTACTGATGTTAACGTCCAAGTCATGTCACGAGTTATTGATGTTAAAGTCCAAGTCAAGTCACGAGTTATTGATGTTAAAGGCCAAGTCAAGTCACGAGTTATTGATGTTAAAGTCCGAGTCAAGTCACGAGTTATTGATGTTAAAGTCTGAGTCAAGTCACGAGTTATTGATGTTAAAGTCCAAGTCAAGTCACGAGTTATTGATGTTAAAGTCCAAGTCAAGTCACGAGTTATTGATGTTAAAGGCCAAGTCAAGTCATGAGTTATTGATGTTAAAGTCCGAGTCAAGTCACGAGTTATTGATGTTAAAGTCTGAGTCAAGTCACGAGTTACTGATGTTAAAGTCCAAGTCCAGTCACAAGTTATTGATGTTAAAGTCCAAGTCAAGTCACGAGTTACTGGTGTTCAAGTCCGAGTCAAGTCACGAGTTATTGATGTTAAAGTCCAAGTCAAGTCACGAGTTACTGATGTTAAAGTCAGAGTCAAGCCACGACTTACTGATGTTCAAGTCCAAGTCAAGTCACGAGTTATTGATGTTAAAGTCTGAGTCAAGCCACGAGTTACTGATGTTAAAGTCCAAGTCAAGTCACGAGTTATTGATGTTAAAGTCCAAGTCAAGTCACGAGTTACTGATGTTAACGTCCAAGTCATGTCACGAGTTACTGATGTTCAAGTCCAAGTCCAGTCACGAGTTATTGATGTTAAAGTCTGCGTCAAGCCACGAGTTTACTGATGTTCAAGTCTAAGTCAAGTCACGACTTACTGATGTTCAAGTCCAAGTCAAGTCACGAGTTATTGATGTTAAAGTCTGAGTCAAGCCACGAGTTACTGATGTTAAAGTCCAAGTCAAATCACGAGTTACTGATGTTAAAGTCCAAGTCAAATCACGAGTTATTGATGTTAAAGTCCAAGTCAAGTCACGAGTTACTGATGTTAAAGTCCAAGTCAAATCACGAGTTACTGATGTTAAAGTCAGAGTCAAGTCACGAGTTACTGATGTTAAAGTCCAAGTCAAATCACGAGTTACTGATGTTAAAGTCCAAGTCAAGTCACGAGTTACTGATGTTAAAGTCCAAGTCAAATCACGAGTTACTGATGTTAAAGTCAGAGTCAAGTCACAAGTTACTGTTGTTAAAGGCCAAGTCAAGTCACGAGTTATTGATGTTAAAGTCCAAGTCAAGTCACGAGTTATTGATGTTAACGTCCAAGTCATGTCACGAGTTACTGATGTTCAAGTCCAAGTCAAGTCACGAGTTATTGATGTTAAAGTCTGCGTCAAGCCACGAGTTACTGATGTTCAAGTCTAAGTCAAGTCACGACTTACTGATGTTCAAGTCCAAGTCAAGTCACGAGTTATTGACGTTAAAGTCTGAGTCAAGCCACGAGTTACTGATGTTAAAGTCCAAGTCAAGCCACGAGTTATTGATGTTAAAGTCCAAGTCAAGTCACGAGTTACTGATGTTAAAGTCCAAGTCAAGCCACGAGTTACTGATGTTAAAGTCCAAGTCATGTCACGAGTTACTGATGTTTAAGTCCAAGTCAAATCACGAGTTACTGATGTTAAAGTCCAAGTCAAGTCACGAGTTACTGATGTTAAAGTCCAAGTCAAATCACGAGTTACTGATGTTAAAGTCAGAGTCAAGTCACAAGTTACTGTTGTTAAAGGCCAAGTCAAGTCACGAGTTATTGATGTTAAAGTCCAAGTCAAGTCACGAGTTATTGATGTTAACGTCCAAGTCATGTCACGAGTTACTGATGTTCAAGTCCAAGTCAAGTCACGAGTTATTGATGTTAAAGTCTGCGTCAAGCCACGAGTTACTGATGTTCAAGTCTAAGTCAAGTCACGACTTACTGATGTTCAAGTCCAAGTCAAGTCACGAGTTATTGATGTTAAAGTCTGAGTCAAGCCACGAGTTACTGATGTTAAAGTCCAAGTCAAGCCACGAGTTATTGATGTTAAAGTCCAAGTCAAGTCACGAGTTACTGATGTTAAAGTCCAAGTCAAGCCACGAGTTACTGATGTTAAAGTCCAAGTCATGTCACGAGTTACTGATGTTTAAGTCAAGTCTAAAGTCAACAAATGCATGACTCGAGACTGACTGGAGTTCGCATCTCTGGTTTTTGACATTTGTAATTCAGGACATTTAGCATAAAAATGCTGAATAATTCTGATATTTCAACATCAGGAAAACATGTAAAAACCAACAAATTCAAAGATTTTAAAGATTTTCTGAAAACATTCAAACATGCAGTAAATGAGATTTTATTCTACAGATAAAAACTGATGTTGACAGTTGAATTCCTCAGGAAAACAACCGTTCTTCCAGAGAGAAGCTTCTTCATGTGTTCTTCTGCAGAGAACCTCATCGTTCATCTCCAGATGTTGATGTTTTACTTTCACGCGTTTCATTCCGTTTTTCTCAGGAAGATTCTCAACACCGGGGATTTCTGAGGAAACGGGGCGTTGTTCTATGGAGGGGGGGGGGGGGGGGTGTCACCGCTGTGGACAGGTCCCAAAATATTATTTATAATTAATTAGTTATGATTATTTTTTTTAAATATGAAGATCTTTGTTTTTAGGTTCAGAAAATGTTTTTTCTTATATTTTGTAAAGTTGCTTTTTAAATAAAGTTTGACTTGAATTCAGAACAATAAAGATCAGAACAATAAAGATCAGAACAATAAAGATCAGAACAATAAAGATCAGAACAATAAAGATCAGATCGTTGCTCTGGTTCTGGATCCAGATGTTTCATCTCATCACCTCCAGCTTCAGATCTTCAGACTCTCCGCTTCAGCTGATCTCGCTGAATTCTGATGCAGAATTTGCATAAATTCTCATTTTTATTCTCCGTTTTTATCAAATCCTGTTTTTCCTCCCGCTGATCTTTCGGTTGAATACTTTTTACTCTGAAGTATTCATTAGTATTTCATCAGAACATTTTAACCTTCCTGACAGCAGATCCCCCGCGCGCGCGCGCACGCCGCTTCCTCCTCCGGTGGACCAGAATCTTTCTCCTCCTGGAGTCCAGTTTCTGGCATCGGAACCAGAACACGAACGCTCAGGCACCGTTTTCCCGCGCGCGCGCATCATTTGATGAGCTTGGATTAAATCTGTACTCACCGGATCACGCGGGTCTTCCTCCGCGCCGCGCGGCTCCATGACCTCCTCAGCATCCAGAACTTTGTTTCCGCGGTTCTGGGGGGGGGGGGGGGTGTCCCTGTAGGTCGGAGAGTCCGAGGAGCGGCTGGATCACTGCGCATCCGCGCGCGCGGAGCTGCTCACACCCCGGCGCGAGCCCCGGAGACTGATGAGAGCGGCGCTGACGCGCGTCTTTACGCGCACGAGGCGGTCACCTGCCTCCCCCATCTGCGCGCGAGGCAGGATGGACGTGAAGATAAGAGCGGGAAGAAGAAGAACACTCCAACAAAACACAATCTTTATGTATTTGTTTATTTTTTATTGAATTAATAAATTTTAGATTATTTTAATTCAAATGATTCAGATTCAGAGGATCAAAAAAAAAACATTTAAACTGTTTTCTTCATAAAAAGATGTTTGTCAAAGAAAAATGTTTTCATCTGAATGACATTTTGATCACGAACAGCTGATTCCTTCCTCCAAATGCTGTTTAACCCTTTCAGAATAAAAGCCTCCCTCCTCATGTTTAGCATTAACTGCGTTCTTTCATCGAACAGCTTTGATCAGCTGATCGTCTTGAACACAAACAGTTCAAGTTTCTGCATCAGCATGAACACTTCTGACTCCATTTTACTGCCGATCCTGACTGGCAGGAGAAAATGGGCGGGGTTATCAGGTGATGTTTCGGAGTTCCTCAGGGTTGGATTCTTCAACCTCTGCTTTTCTCCTCCTGCACACGCGCCCCCTGCAGGCCAGATCAAGAACACTAGTGATGTTTCCCATATTATTCATGCAGACAACAATGACAGGTCAGTTTTATCATCAAACCACGGAGATGAATCGACAGTTTTTGGGTTTTTATGCTTCATTTAGCATAAAAATGCTAATTATTTAAGATGTTTCAAATTTTATAAAAAGCAAAAAAAAAAACAAGAAATTTAAAAACATGTAAATGTTGGTTTTAAATTAAATATTGAATAAAAAGAGATTTCAAAGCCTTTTCTGCATAAACAAATCTACTGTCGTCTGATAGCATCAAAACGGAACATTTATGTTGAAGACAAACAGGAAATGCAAACATTGTTTCAGAGTAAAAGCCTTCAGTGTCTCTTCAGAACCTCTGAAAGCTGCTGGATCAGACCAGAACGGAACAGGTTTGAACCCGTTTGGTCCCTTCATGATCGGCTGACCTGAGGATGAAGCTGGGGGGGGTCACAGAGGTGAACATTAAATATCAAACAGGAGTCGATCTCACAGCTTTGATGTTCTCAGAACTCAAACGCGATTAAACGGAAGGAGGAAGAGCGCCACAGACATCTACCATCAGAATCTCTTCTTGGTTTACCTTCACTCGTCCTTCGTTCTGTGGTGAAGCGCTTCGGTTGGTTCAGTTCTGAGTCATGTTGACCTCAACAGCTCAAGTCAGAAGAATCTAAAACAGGGGAGTCAAACTCAATCGCACAAGGGGCCGGAATCCAAAACACACCTTAGGTCGCGGGCCACACTCTAAAACTGCATTTTTAAACTTTTTAACATAATTATGAATTAGATATACAGCATTACCTCAATAAATGCTAGTGTGAATGCTGTAAGCTGCCACTGAAGATGCCAATGATGATAGTTGAAGATGCTGAAATTGACAGATGAAATAGTTGAAAACGATGAGACTAATAGCCAGCTAAAATATTATTTAAAAATATTTTGAAAAGTAGATTAGCCAAAACAGCTAGCATGTAGCTAAAAAAATAGCTAAACTTAAAAATAGACAAAAAAACTTAAAAACCCTAAATTAGCTACCATATAGCTGAAATATAAGCTAAACTCTAAAATAGCTTAAAAAAAATCTTAGTAGATGCCAAAATAGTCCAAAAAGCTGAACAATTTTAAAGCAGTAACATTTTATGGAAGATTATTTTATTATTATTTAATTTATAGTTTTATTGTATTTTGTCAATTTATAAAAGTTAGAAATAAACGCAGGATAACATCATGTCATCAATAACAATAAAGTAAAATAATCTGGGCCGGATATGATTTCCTGGAGGGCCGGATCCGGCCCCCGGGCCTTGACTTTGACACATGTGATCTAAAACATTCTAATTTGATTATTTTAAGAAATTAAAACTGTTTTTCTACATGAGAGAAACTAAAAATAAAACTTGACTGTTTTGTTGCCGTGTAAATGAGTTAGTCGTGGCGTTCCACAGGGCTCTGTACTCGGCCCACACGTCTGTCAGGAGACATTCCAGCATCCAGTTCCATCGTCATGGTGATGATCAGGTTCTGTTAATCCAGTTTACACAGTTTCCCTCCAGACTCGTCACATATTGATGTTTGGTTGAGGACCCCCCGCGTCACGCGGGGGGGGTCCTCAACCAAACATCAATATGTGACGAGTCATGAGAAGAAAGTTTTGCCAGTTTACACAACTTCTTACGTTATCCGTGTTCAGGAACACGGATAAGATCTGATGACTCCTCCTCCTCCAGGCTTTTTCCCTCTCAGCTCTATTCCGATACATGATGACTCCCTGAATTTCTCCTCAATATGAACATTTAACAAAGAATCTACAGAGTTCTGATGAAAACATGGATTAAAAACAATGTAACGAAATGCATTGTGGTCCATATTTGCCAATCGAATGAGCATCAAAGCTCACTGGTTTTTGTAGAGAATTCTGGGGTATTGAATTGGAGAATCAGAGATCTATCAGATCTCTCTTGATCTTTGAACTGGGATCAAGCAGAGGTTTCTGCTCCCGGAACTTCAGGGATCCAGTTGGTTCTGACAGAATCTCACTGGACTTCAGTTCTGCTGGGAGGAACTTTGGACTTTTAACCTCATGAGTCCAGCTGCCAGATATTTTCTTTCATCTCCACAAAGTTTTCTGTGAAAAAGTGAAACAAAAATTGACTTTAAATTTTGAATCGCTGGTTTAATAAACTCAGAAATATGATTAGATCAAATGAATTTGAAATGTTGTAGAGTGATCCACTTTCAGTGTAAACAGGAGCGTGTCAGAATGAGGAGACTTCAGGCCGTTCTGAAGAACCGCTGCAGACTTCATGGACATTTGAAGATCATCAGTTTTAGCTTCATGGTTTCTCTCTGTTTCTTGGTCCTAGAATCTCCATGAAGTGTTTTCATCCGTCCAGCTCTGCAGTCAGAATCTCTGACCGGCCGTCGGGTTCACCCGTGTGACCTTCAGACCTCCTCGCTTCATGTTCAAAGGTCAGTTTTGGTTTTTTCTGTTTGAGGATCTGAGATCAGCTCATTTCACTTCATTCTCACTTTTTAAATTCTCTGCTTGGAAATAGAACAAAGGTCCGGTTCTCATCTTCTCTGAACCGAATCAACACAAACTCTGAAGTGCCTAAAAGTGACTTTAATCATCGGCATCGACTCAAAGCTCCGCAGCTCAGAGGATTTAAAACTGGTGCTCCTGCGCCGCCTGCAGGCGGATCCACGAACTGCACGGCTCAGCTTTTCTCTTTCTGGGAATCTGAGGAGGAAAAGTCCATTTCAAAACAATTAACAATATTTATCAATGTAAAGAATTCCTACATTTAAGATTTAATATTCAAGATAATATATGTCAAATATGTAAAAATGATATTGAAACCCAAAAGCATCTTTTTTATGATTGTAATTTGTTAATAATTTTTGGGAGGATTTATATACATGGCTTTCACAAACAAAAATACAATTCCACTATTTACATACCCTAATATACAATTTGGCTGTATTAACAAAGAAAAGAAAATTCAATTTTTGTATAATAATTTAGTAATTTTTGGTAAGTTTTTCATTCATAGGTGTCGATTTTTGAAAGAGAGTCCACACTTTTTGTTTTTTAAAAATGACTTACTTCTTTTTTGTAAATCTCTTGAAAAGATAAAAAATAAGAATGCCACAAAACTTTTAGATTGTTTGTCTGTTTACCTGAACTGATGACTTTTCCTTACCCTTTATTTTATAGATAATCTTGGTTGGAATGTTTTAGGCATTGATGCCTTTCTGAGTATAGTTAGAATATTTTATTTCAATATTATCTACATTTATATGTATTTTGAAACATTTCTTTTTGTTTTCCTCTCTGCCTTTCTCTTTTATTGCTCCATTTGAATTCATTTTGTTTTTACATGTATACATATCTGGAAACACGCATTGTAATGCTTTTGCAATGTCTAACTTATCAATAAAAAAAAATAAAAAAAAGAGGAAAAGTCAAAGGTCATTTCAAGGGGCGGAGCTTCGAGGATCACGGAAGACCCGATTGGTTTTTCAGCTGCTCAACTGTCAAAATAAAACATTTGATCTTTGGATGCTGATCAATCTGTTTTATGAAGATGCAATATTGAATATTTAATTTGCCAATTTATTTGTTTTAATATTTTAGTCTGTCATCAATCCTGATCACATGACTTGAAGTTTGATTCATCTTCAAAAACTGAGAAGAGTTTCTGGTCGTTTTCCACATTATAAACTCAAATCTTTAGAGACTCATTTAAACACCCCTGCAGTCTTCCTCTCTCGTTTCCTTCCTCTCTCTCGTTCCCTTCCCCTCTCTCGTTTCCTTCCTCTCTCTCGTTCCCTTCCCCCTCTCGTTCCCTTCCCCTCTCTCGTTTCCTTCCTCTCTCTCGTTCCCTTCCCTCTCTCGTTCCCTTCCCCTCTCTCGTTTCCTTCCCTCTCGTTTCCTTCCCCTCTCGTTTCCTTCCCCTCTCGTTTCCTCCCTCTCTCGTTTCCTCCCTCTCTCGTTTCCTCCCTCTCTCGTTTCCTTCCCCTCTCTCGTTTCCTTCCCCTCTCGTTTCCTCCTCTCTCGTTTCCTTCCCCTCTCGTTTCCTTCCCCTCTCGTTTCCTCCCTCTCTCGTTCCTTCCCCTCTCGTTTCCTTCCCCCCTCTCGTTTCCTTCCCCCCTCTCGTTTCCTTCCCCTCTCTCGTTTCCTTCCCCCTCTCGTTTCCTTCCCCTCTCGTTTCCTTCCCCCCTCTCGTTTCCTTCCCCCTCTCGTTTCCTTCCCCCCGAACATTCAGGCACCGTTTTCCCGCGCGCGCGCATCATTTGATGAGCTTGGATTAAATCTGTACTCACCGGATCACGCGGGTCTTCCTCCGCGCCGCGCGGCTCCATGACCTCCTCAGCTCCAGAACTTTGTTCCGCGGTTCTGGGGGGGTGGGGGGGGGTGTCCCTGTAGGTCGGAGAGTCCGAGGAGCGGCTGGATCACTGCGCATCCGCGCGCGCGGAGCTGCTCACACCCCGGCGCGAGCCCCGGAGACTGATGAGAGCGGCGCTGACGCGCGTCTTTACGCGCACGAGGCGGTCACCTGCCTCCCCCATCTGCGCGCGAGGCAGGATGGACGTGAAGATAAGAGCGGGAAGAAGAAGAACACTCCAACAAAACACAATCTTTATGTATTTGTTTATTTTTTATTGAATTAATTAAATTTTAGATTATTTTAATTCAAATGATTCAGATTCAGAGGATAAAAAAAAACATTTAAACTGTTTTCTTCATAAAAAGATGTTTGTCAAAGAAAAATGTTTTCATCTGAATGACATTTTGATCATGAACAGCTGATTCCTTCCTCCAAATGCTGTTTAACCCTTTCAGAATAAAAGCCTCCCTCTCATGTTTAGCATTAACTGCGTTCTTTCATCGAACAGCTTTGATCAGCTGATCGTCTTGAACACAAACAGTTTCATCATCAGCATGAACACTTCTGACTCCATTTGCCGATCCTGACTGGCAGGAGAAAATGGGCGGGGTTATCAGGGTGTTTCGGAGCTCCTCAGGGTTGGATTCTTCAACCTCTGCTTTTCTCCTCCTGCACACGCGCCCCCTGCAGGCCAGATCAAGAACACTAGTGATGTTTCCCATATTATTCATGCAGAAAACAATGACAGGTCAGTTTTATCATCAAACCGCGGAGATGAATCGACAGTTTTGGGGTTTTTATGCTTCATTTAGCATAAAAATGCTAATTATTTAAGATGTTTCAAAATTTTATAAAAAGCAAAAAAACAAACAAGAAATTTAAAAACATGTAAATGTCGGTTTTAAATTAAATATTGAATAAAAGAGATTTCAAAGCCTTTTCTGCATAAACAAATGTCGTCTGATAGCATCAAAACGGAACATTTATGTTGAAGACAAACAGGAAATGCAGACATTGTTTCAGAGTAAAAGCCTTCAGTGTCTCTTCAGAACCTCTGAAAGCTGCTGGATCAGACCAGAACGGAACAGGTTTGAACCCGTTTGGTCCCTTCATGATCAGCTGACCTGAGGATGAAGCTGGGGGGTCACAGAGGTGAACATTAAATATCAAACAGGAGTCGATCTCACAGCTTTGATGTTCTCAGAACTCAAACGCGATTAAACGGAAGGAGGAAGAGCGCCACAGACATCTACCATCAGAATCTCTTCTTGGTTTACCTTCACTCGTCCTTCGTTCTGTGGTGAAGCGCTTCGGTTGGTTTAGATCTGAGTCACGTTGACCTCAACAGCTCAAGTCAGAAGAATCTAAAACAGGGGTGTCAAACTCAATCGCACAAGGGGCCGGAATCCAAAACACACCTTAGGTCGCGGGCCACACTCTAAAACTGCATTTTTAAACTTTTTAACATAATTATGAATTAGATATACAGCATTACCTCAATAAATGCTAGTGTGAATGCTGTAAGCTGCCACTGAAGATGCCAATGATGATAGTTGAAGATGCTGAAATTGACAGATGAAATAGTTGAAAACGATGAGACTAATAGCCAGCTAAAATATTATTTAAATATATTTTAAAAAGTAGATTAGCCAAAATAGCTAGCATGTAGCTAAAAAAATAGCTAAACTTAAAAATAGACAAAAAAACTTAAAAACCCTAAATTAGCCAAATAGCTACCATATAGCTGAAAAAGAAGCTAAACTCTAAAATAGCTTAAAAAAAATCTTAGTAGATGCCAAAATAGTCCAAAAAGCTGAACAATTTTAAAGCAGTAACATTTTAACATAATTATAAATAAGAAAAAGGCAGGAAGATTATTTTATTATTATTTATTTTATAGTTTATTGTATTTTGTCAATTTATAAAAGTTAGAAATAAACGCAGGATAACATCATGTCATCAATAACAATAAAGTAAAATAATCTGGAGGGCCGGATATGATTTCCTGGAGGGCCGGATCCGGCCCCCGGGCCTTGACTTTGACACATGTGATCTAAAACATTCTAATTGGATTATTTTAAGAAATTAAAACTGTTTTTCTACATGAGAGAAACTAAAAATAAAACTTGACTGTTTTGTTGCCGTGTAAATGAGTTAGTCGTGGCGTTCCACAGGGCTCTGTACTCGGCCCACACGTCTGTCAGGAGACATTCCAGCATCCAGTTCCGTCGTCATGGTGATGATCAGGTTCTGTTAATCCAGTTTACACAGGTTCCTCCGACTCGTCACATATTGATGTTTGGTTGAGGACCCCCCGCGTCACGCGGGGGGGGTCCTCAACCAAAACATCAATATGTGACGAGTCATGAGAAGAAAGTGTTGCCAGTTTACACAACTTCTTACGTTATCCGTGTTCAGGAACACGGTTAATGACTCCTCCTCCTCCAGGCTTTTTCCCTCTCAGCTCTATTCCGATACATGATGACTCCCTGAATTTCTCCTCAATATGAACATTTTACAAAGAATCTACAGAGTTCTGATGAAAACATGGATTAAAAACAATGTAACGAAATGCATTGTGGTCCATATTTGCCAATCGAATGAGCATCAAAGCTCACTGGTTTTTGTAGAGAATTCTGGGTAATTGATTGGAGAATCAGAGATCTGTAGTACATTCAGACTATCAGATCTCTCTTGATCTTTGAACTGGGATCAAGCAGAGGTTTCTGCTCCCGGAACTTCAGGGATCCAGTTGGTTCTGACAGAATCTCACTGGACTTCAGTTCTGCTGGGAGGAACTTTGGACTTTTAACCTCATGAGTCCAGCTGCCAGATATTTTCTTTCATCTCCACAAAGTTTTCTGTGAAAAAGTGAAACAAAAATTGACTTTAAATTTTGATTAGATTGTTTAATAAACTCAGAAATATGATTAGATCAAATGAATTTGAAATGTCGTAGAGTGATCCACTTTCAGTGTAAACAGGAGCGTGTCAGAATGAGGAGACTTCAGGCTGTTCTGAAGAACTGCTGCAGACTTCATGGACATTTGAAGATCACAAGTTTTAGCTTCATGGTTTCTCTCTGTTTCCTGGTCCTAGAATCTCCATGAAGTGTTTTCATCCGTCCAGCAGTCAGAATCTCGTCGGGTTCACCCGTGTGACCTTCAGACCTCCTCGCTCCATGTTCAAAGGTCAGTTTGGACTTTTGGTTTTTTCTGTTTGAGGATCTCTGAGATCAGCTCATTTCACTTCATTCTCACTTTTTAAATTCTCTGCTTGGAAATAGAACAAAGGTCCGGTTCTCGTCTTCTCTGAACCGAATCAACACAAACTCTCAAGTGCCTAAAAGTGACTTTAATCATCGGCATCGACTCAGAGGATTTAAAACTGGTCCTCCTGCGCCGCCTGCAGGCGGATCCACGAACTGCACGGCTCAGCTTTTCTCTTTCTGGGAATCTGAAGAGGAAAAAAGTCAAAGGTCATTTCAAGGGGCGGAGCTTCAAGGATCACGGAAGACCCGATTGGTTTTTCAGCTGCTCAACTGTCAAAATAAAATATTTGATCTTTGGATGCAGATCAATCTGTTTTATGAAGATGCAATATTGAATATTTAATTTGCCAATTTATTTGTATTAATATATTTATTAGTCTGTCGTCAATCCTGATCACATGACTGGAAGTTTGACAAAAAAAAATGTTTAAAGCACTCTTCGTTCCCTTCCCCTCTCTCGTTCCCTTCCCCTCTCTCGTTCCTTCCCCCTCTCGTTCCCTTCCCCCTCTCTGTTCCCTTCCCCCCTCCGTTCCCTTCCCCTCCGTTCCCTTCCCCCTCTCCTTTCCTTCCCCTCTCGTTCCCTCCCCCTCTCGTTCCTTCCCCCTTCGTTCCCTTCCCCCTCTCCCGTTCCCTTCCCCTCTCTCGTTTCCTTCCCCTCTCTCGTTTCCTTCCCTCTCTCGTTTCCTTCCCCCTCTCGTTTCCTTCCCCCCTCGTTTCCTTCCCCCCCTCTCGTTCCCTTCCCCTCCCGTTCCCTTCCCCTCTCGTTCCCTTCCCCTCCCGTTCCCTTCCCCTCCCGTTTCCTTCCCCTTCCGTTTCCTTCCCCTCTCGTTTCCTTCCCCTCTCGTTTCTTCCCCTCTCGTTTCCTTCCTCTCGTTTCCTTCCCTTCGTTTCCTTCCCCTCTCGTTCCCTTCCCCTCTCGTTCCCTTCCTCTCTCGTTCCCTTCCTCTCTCGTTTCCTTCCTCTCTCGTTTCCTTCCCCCCTCTCGTTTCCTTCCTCTCTCGTTTCCTTCCCCTCTCGTTCCCTTCCCTCTCGTTCCCTTCCCCTCTCGTTCCCTTCCCTCTCGTTCCTTCCCCTCTCGTTCCCTTCCTCTCTCGTTCCCTTCCTCTCTCTCGTTCCTTCCTCTCTCGTTCCCTTCCCCTCCCGTTCCCTTCCCCTCTCGTTCCCTTCCCCTCTCGTTCCCTTCCCCTCTCGTTTCCCTTCCTCTCTCGTTCCCTCCTCTCTCGTTCCCTTCTCTCTCGTTCCTTCCCTCTCGTTCCCTTCCCCTCACCGTTTTCCTACCTCCCTCTCTCTCGTTCCCCTTCCCTTCTCGTTTCCTCTTCCCCTCCCGTTCCCTTCCCCTCTCGTTCCCTTCCCCTCTCGTTCCCTTCCCTCTCGTTTCCTTCCTCTCGTTTCCTTCCTCTCTCGTTTCCTTCCCCTCTCGTTTCCTTCCCCTCCCGTTTCCTTCCCCTCTCGTTCCCTTCCTCTCTCGTTTCCTTCCCCTCCCGTTCCCTTCCCCTCTCGTTTCCTTCCCCTCTCGTTTCCTTCCCCTCTTCGTTTCCTTCCCCTCTCGTTTCCTTCCCCTCTCGTTTCCTTCCCTCCGTTTCCCTTCCTCCTTCGTTCCCTTCCCTCTCTCGTTTCTTCTACCGTTCCTTCCCCTCTCGTTTCCTTCCCCTCGTTTCCTTCCCCTCTCGTTTCCTTCCCCTCTCGTTTCCTTCCCCTCTCGTTTCCTTCCTCTCTTGGCGTTTTTCTCCCATCAGAACGGTGAACCACCTCAACCTTTAATCTTCATCTTCTCAGATTTTGTCACGTTTTTGTACCGCAGCCGTAAAGCAGCAGGACCCTCTGGACGTCGGACGGCGTCAGCCTGGTCCTCTGGCCCATGTCCTCCACCTCTTTGTTCGGGACGATGGTGGGCTCGCCGTTGGAGGAGAAGAATTTCCTGACAGAAGAAAGAGCGAGGAAGTGAAGAAAACCTAAAAAAAGAAAAGGATGCTGCAGTGGAGTCCTCTCACCGTCCGTAGTGCATGATGGAGGTGTAGTCGTACTGCAGGTCAAAGGTCTCGCCGTTATACGTCTGGAAGTTGTTCTCCATCCCTGAAACAGTTCAGATCATAGTGGACGACATGTGGAAGCAGAGCTCAGACAGCAGGAGAGAGAGAGTCATCTGCCTCCATCATCATCATCATCATCTCCAGAACATCTAAACCACATGGGTCAAAGTCAAGGCCCGGGGGCCGGATCCGGCCCTCCAGATCGGTTTATTTCATCAATAATGACCCGATGTCATCTTGAGCTCATTTCTAAATTGTATAATTTAGACAAAATATATTTTTAGAGATTAACATATTGAAAGTTATTTAAGGTTTAAGTTGATTAATTCTGGAATAAAATTCCTGCATTTTTATGATTCATATTTATGTTAAAAAAGTTTGTTTTAAAATTGGCATTCTGCTGGATTTATGGACCATTTAGAATTTATTTTTATTTTGAAGTTTAGTTATTTCAGCTACATGCTAGCTGATATGGCTAACCCAAGTGTTTGTTTGTTTTTTTTAGGCTAATTTGCATTTAGCTAATATCTCAGCTGGTTTTCAGCTTCAGCGTTTTCAGCATCTTCAGCAGCTAAATTCAGCTTCCAGCCTTCACACCAGCATCATCACAGGTAGTGCTGTACATCTAGTTCATAATCATGTTAAAGTTTGAGTTCAATAAACCTTCATCCTGTTCAGTCTGTGACCTCAGCTGTTTGGATTTTGGCTCCTCGTGTGATCGAGTCTGACGCTCCTGATCTTCATGATCTGATCGTGACATCCCAAACCTCTGAGGCCCGGCTGACCTCAGGGTGACCTTCAGGTCTGGAAACAGCCGATGGCAGAGAGCTTTACCGGGTATGATGTTCTGGGTCAGGATGGTGATGTACTTCTCGCGGTCCATCCGGGTGTGTTCGTGCTGGAAGCCCAGCGTGTGCAGGACCTCGTGGGCGATGTTCCCCACCGAGCACTCGGGCGCCACAAACACGGACTGTACGCCGCCGGAGAAGCCCACGAAGGACGCACATCTGGAGAAGATTCACACCAGACATTAGTGAAGCCTGCCAGCAGGTGGCGCTTCAGAGATGCTCCTTTACTGCTCTGCTGGAGAGTTCAGTCTGGAGCAGGGATGAAGGTCTGCTGTGGACACCAGAGGATGAAGGCTTCTGCCTTCAGAAGAACTGGACCTCCACTCACGGTGGAGATTCTCAGGTCGCAGCATCAGGACCACCTCCACTCAGTCTGATGGAGATGTTCCTCCAGCATCAGAACCACCTCCACTCATCAGAACCTGATGGAGATGTTCCTCCAGCATCAGGACCACCTCCACTCATCAGAACCTGATGGAGATGTTCCTCCAGCATCAGGACCACCTCCACTCATCAGAACCTGATGGAGATGTTCCTCCACCATCAGGACCACCTCCACTCATCAGAACCTGATGGAGATGTTCCTCCAGCATCAGGACCACCTCCACTCAGAACCTGATGGAGATGCTCCTCCAGCATCAGGACTACCTCCACTCATCAGAACCTGATGGAGATGTTCCTCCAGCATCAGGACCACCTCCACTCAGAACCTGATGGAGATGTTCCTCCAGCATCAGGACTACCTCCACTCAGCAGAACCTGATGGAGATGTTCCTCCACCATCAGGACCATCTCCACTCATCAGAACCTGATGGAGATGTTCCTCCAGCATCAGGACCACCTCCACTCATCAGAACCTGATGGAGATGTTCCTCCAGCATCAGGACCACCTCCACTCAGCAGAACCTGATGGAGATGTTCCTCCAGCATCAGGACCACCTCCACTCATCAGAACCTGATGGAGATGTTCCTCCAGCATCAGGACCACCTCCACTCATCAGAACCTGATGAGATGTTCCTCCATCATCTCCACAGAGCTTTAGATTCAAACAGCAACATACCCGTGACCGGTTTTGAAGAAAATGTAGTCGCGCTGGCTGTCGTTTCTCCGGTGGAAGGACAGGCAGGTGTGTTCGGACACCATCGCCATGGCAGCCTGGATGTCACGGGTCCGACCGTCTGGAACCGGAGCAGAGAACTTCAGACGAGCTCCAGCTTCTCCTGCCGTCCCTCAAAGCCGAACACTCACCGATTTCCGGGCTGATGTCGTACGGGATGGACCGAGTCGGCCAGCGTTTCCCAGCCACGTTCCTGCTGCTCTGCAGAGAGGAAATGGACCGGAACCGTCAACGGTTCTGTTGGACCGAGAACTCAGATGAGGAAATGAGTCCATCAGAGTTCCACATGGTTTGGATGTTTCAATGCCAGCCAGGATTCCATGACAGATTAGAGAAGGAAAATCATCTACGCTGATGATAATCTGATGATTTGTCCATGCTGCTGAGAGTATCCCATGATGCACTGCGTCTTCATTTTTAATCTTTTCTTTCCTCCTTGTCCACTTCTCTAGTGTTTATACGTCTTGGATCCATTTCCAATTTGTTACCAGTAGACTTTAATTATGATTCAGACATTTTGTCAAAATCTAAGAAAGATCAGAAAGATGCTACCACCACATGCTAACCATCGTCTTTGGAGTTTTCAGTCACAGGGGAAAGAAAATGTTTGAAATTCAGTCCAACTTTACAATCATTTAATATTTTTTTAAATACAGTTAAATTGTTCTTCATGAGAAACTCCGTCAATAAAAGTGAACAATGTTTTAGGTCAGATTAAAAAATCCCAGGAGATCGAAAGCGTGCATGATGGAGGGAAACAGAGGATTCTGGGTAGTCCTGCACAAATCATCACAGATTTATCATCACAGTTTCAGCCTGTGGGAAACATGTAGAAAAACTGATCAGAGTGATAAAATGTTCACTTAAATGTTTACAACTAGTTTAAATTATTTAAAATTAGAGCGTTTACGCACTGACCAATCAGATGGACCTCCTTCATGTTCTGTAGATCATTGAGGATCATTTAAGTTCTGTTGGATTTATTTAAATTAAACTGATGCAGTGAAATGGAAATGATGGATCAGTTGTTTTTACAGTCATATTGATCAATATCACACATTGTACATTTTATTGATCTATTGCACATGTGTCAAAGTCAAGGCCCGGGGGCCGGATCCGGCCCTCCGGGTAATTCTATCCGTCCCTCCAGATCATTTTATTTTATTGTTATATATTTTTTTATATACATTTTTATGGAGAGTAAAATATTAGAAGCTATTTAAGGTTTAAATTGATTTATTCTGGAATAATATTCCTGACTTTTTATAACTTATAATTATGTTAAAAAGTTAGTTTTAAAAATGTAGTTTTATAGTGTTCCATAAATGTTTATTTTGCTCGGCCCACGACCTCAGGTGTTTTTTGGATTTTGGCCCCCTGTACAATTGACTTTGACTCTTCTGATCTATTGGCTAATCTGGAATCTATTGAAGTTTTTTGGGCTGATTTGGAGTTTAACTCATTTTAGAAACACTAAATATTTTTTAAGGGATTTTTAAGCAATTTTCCACAAATTTAGGCCAAATTCAACATAAAAACTTTTTGAGCAAATATTATGCAAGTAACTTTTGCATTTTCACTAAATCCCTTCAGTTTTTAAAGCTTCTGCATCGTCAAAGACGGGTTTCACCAAAAAACATTCTCACCAGGATTATTGGAACGGTTCTAGTTTGTTTCGTGTTCGGTTATATTAAATTACATATTAAGAAACTGGAGGCAAAATCAAATCTCTGCTCAAACTGTCAACTAAGTTTAAACTTTAATTAAAAATGTCAACTTATTACAATATTTAGGAAAATAGCTGAAACTTTGAGCCTTAATGATTCCAGACAATGCAGCTGAAATTGTGGAGTTACTGAACATCAGAACATAAAGTTTCTGCTGTTTTACACGCTTTGGATGCTGGTGGGATTTTAGTCAAGGAAAACGGGAATCTTGGCCCAAAAAAGGTTGAAAAAATCTTTAAAAGGATAAAAAAAAAAAAACAAAAAGATGACTTGATTCACTGAATCACCTCAAAATATGATAGAAGTTATTTTAAAGAGAAGGAATTCTCAGTTTTAAAGTGTTGCATTCAAAGACTGCTGGGATATTGAAACATTCCTTCATGTTAGTTTGTTTCACCGCCACCTATTCAACGTTCAAGTAAATCCAGGAAACCTTCATTCACACAGCGTTTTATCTCACTCCAGTGTTTGTTCTTTCATTTACTGTAAGTTTTCAACCGATCATTCCAGTAGATCCTGAGTGTTTACGGTTGAAAACTTACGGCATGTTAGAGATTGTGTTTGCTCACCCTCAGCAGAAGGTCTCCCTCCACCAAAGCGTAATCTTCATTCAGCATCTCTGTGAACAAGCGGAGAGCGTCACGTTCAGTTGGTGCTCCTGAGGGTCTGCTGAGGGCCTCACCTTCCAGGGTCTCGGGGTCGTGCTGCTTCTTCAGCTCTTCTTTCATGTGTAGAGCTGAAGAAAAACAGATTCTTCATTAGGTTCCCACGTTAGGAAACAGAACCTCAAACCTTCACGTTACCTTTTTTGGCTCCTTTCAAAGGACCAGAGTTCACTGCAACACAACAGCAGAACTTCACAAACAAAGACGACACAAAAGCAGCAACACAACCTGCGCGGTTCCTCACCGGTTCTCATGGCTTGAGCCAACAGGAGCAGCAGAAGGAGCCGGAGCAGCATGGTGTCCTCCCAACCTCAGGTCTGCAGCTCCTGCAGTCAGGCTGAATGAAATCACCTGTGCACAGGTAGACTCCTCCCACCCGAAGAAGCCGCCGAGCCTGGATCAGCCCAGCTGGGCTCAAGCATCACAGGTCCAATCAAAAAGCAGAACAGGAAAGAAGAAAATGGAAATGACAAGTTAATGTTTCATTTTAGAGAGAAACTATGATGATTAAAAAAGTTTCAGATGAAAAGATGATGAACATTAGAAAGATAAATACATGGATAATAGTTAGACTTTTGAATCAGGCTCCATTCCTGTGTGTGGAGGACATGCGGCGAAAAGTTATGAACCATAAAACAAAGGAGGAAAAAACTGCAGAAAAGAGAGAGAGGGAGCAAGAACAAAAAGAGTTTCAGGTCAATTTGAGAGTAGTAGGATCCCTCATGAACATATAATTATTAAGAAGGTTAAAATTACATCTAGGTATCCTTTAATTTACCTGGCAAAGTTATCCACTACTCAATTCTAAACAGACATCAATACCAACCATCGTTTTTGGTGGGTCAGTTTGTTCACACAGACAGAGTTCAGTAAATTTATTATAATATATTTTATTAACGATTTCTCCCTACGATTTTGAAATTTAAAAGTACATTCTATAATCCTTTTAGTAATTAATTAATGTATTCATTCTTCTGCCAAAATTCTATATTCATAAATGCAAATTTAGTCACATAAAACTACATTTTCCTCAGTTCCTATAAAATGTAAATTTATGCATAAAATCAGAATCACACTCCTCTAAGATAAAGACTCTCAACACAACAGATGCTTGTGAATCTGCCCTCACCAAAAATAACTATACTTCATGTATATGTTTCAATGTATACTAAGTATTTCCCCAAGTACAACAGGTATACTTAAAGAGTATTAATACCAACACATGTACTTCTTGAGCCTAAATTGTCCCACTTTTACTGTATAAAAAGTCAACTTAAAGTAACTTTTCTGGTATAAGCCTACTATTAGTTTACTAGCAACTGTCAAAAGTTCAAGTTGTGCTAAATACAGAAAGAATGGAAAGCGATTGTTAATATTCTAAATAAATACCACAAATGTGTTTCTGTGTGGATTAAAAATACGCGAAAGATCAGATTCTCTTAAATATCTTAACTTAAAAAGTAAACTAAAACTATTTCAAAATTTTTTAAAAAGTAAACTCAAGTATACTCATTTTTGGTAAGGATTTGCATGTATTTCTGTAAATAACCACACACGTATGGGACTGTATTTACTGGTTACTACATTTGTTCCCTTGTTATGTACTTCAGTTTAAAAAAAGAAAAAACAATAAAAAAGAAAAGTTTGAGGAGGATAAAAAACACTTCTGGGAATCAAAACAACATCAGAGGATTCAATGACGCAGATTTAAATATTTTCTTCTTCATATCCGGACTTAAACGCTGGTATTCTGAGGTTATTTTTCGTTAAAAACCAACATAAAAACGTTATTATCTCCTTGTGTAGTTCCTCTTCCCGCCTCTGTGGCGCTAAAGAGCAAACGAACGTCATCAAACATCGCAGAAGAAGACGAGACTTCCGGGAAAACAAACACGTGAAGGAGGAGAGAGAAAGTAAGGCGTTTCATTTGACTTTTTGACTTGTTAAGATCGTTTTTAAGCCAGTTAAGCTTTACAATATGGCAGATAATTATTCTTTATTAGACGTATAAACGTATAAACCTTCAAACTTAAGAGTTTTTTCTGTAAATGTCGTTTAATTTTTAGATTTCTCTACACGAGTGAAAGACGCTAACAGCTGGTTTACTTCAGGTGAATATTGAAATAAACCATTAAAGGCTGTCTTTAAACGTCAGAACTTCGTTTGGAAAGAATCAAACAACAGATTTTTACTGAAAGATTTTTGAGCAAAAACGGGAGGAATCTTCCATCAAACGGCAGGTTTGAAGCTCCGATGATTCACGGAGGAAAAGTCTGTTATTTTGTCTTTGCTGAGCTTCATTCATGGGAACCAGAAGAATCTTCTCGTGTAGATCTGGTCTCCAGAAACGTGTCTGTTCAGAGTCTGACCTTCAGAGGAGAAGAAAATGTTTCCAAAACTCCTGCTGGTCCAGACCTGCAGAGCCGAGATGTTTGAGGAGCTCCTGATGAGGAAAACCTCCACGAGAAGCTGGAAAGATTCAGACTCAAACTGGATCAAATGTAGTTAAACACTGCCTTGATGGTTAAATGTAAAGAGAACGGTCCTGCAGCGGGACGGTCCTGCAGCCGGACGTTCCTGCAGCCGGACGGTCCTGCAGCCGGACGGTCCTGCAGCCGGACGGTCCTGCAGCCGGACGTTCCTGCAGCCGGACGTTCCTGCAGCCGGACGGTCCTGCAGCCGGACGGTCCTGCAGCCGGACGGTCCTGCAGCCGGACGGTCCTGCAGCCGGACGGTCCTGCAGCCGGACGTTCCTGCAGCCGGACGTTAGCCGGACGTTCCTGCAGCCAGACGGTCCTGCAGCCGGACGGTCCTGCAGCCGCCGCGTTAGCCGGACGTTCCTGCAGCCAGACGGTCCTGCAGCCGGACGGTCCAGCGGACGGTCCTGCAGCCGGACGGTCCTGCAGCGGACGTTAGCCGGACGTTCCTGCAGCCGGACGGTCCTGCAGCCGACGTTAGCCGGACGTTCCTGCAGCCAGACGGTCCTGCAGCCGGACGGTCCTGCAGCCGGACGGTCCTGCAGCCGGACGGTCCTGCAGCCGGACGTTAGCCGGACGTTCCTGCAGCCGGACGGTCCTGCAGCCGGACGTTCCTGCAGCCGGACGTTAGCCGGACGGTCCTGCAGCCGACGTTCCTGCAGCGGACGGTCCTGCAGCCGGACGTTCCTGCAGCCGGACGTTAGCCGGACGTTCCTGCAGCCGGACGGTCCTGCAGCCGGACGGTCCTGCAGCCGGACGGTCCTGCAGCCGGACGGTCCTGCAGCCGGACGGTCCTGCAGCCGGACGGTCATGCAGCCGGACGGTCCTGCAGCCGGACGGTCCTGCAGCCGGACGGTCCTGCAGCGGACGTTAGCCGGACGTTCCTGCAGCCGGACGGTCCTGCAGCCGGACGGTCCTGCAGCCGGACGGTCCTGCAGCCGGACGTTCCTGCAGCCGGACGTTCCTGCAGCCGGACGGTCCTGCAGCCGGACGTTCCTGCAGCCGGACGGTCCTGCAGCCGGACGGTCCTGCAGCCGGACGGTGCTGCAGCCGGACGTTCCTGCAGCGGACGTTCCTGCAGCCGGACGGTCCTGCAGCCGGACGTTAGCCGGACGGTCATGCAGCCGGACGTTCCTGCAGCCGGACGTTCCTGCAGCCGGACGATCCTGCAGCTGGACGTTAGCCGGATGGTCCTGCAGCCGGACGTTCCTGCAGCCGGACGTTCCTGCAGCCGGACGATCCTGCAGCTGGACGTTAGCCGGATGGTCCTGCAGCTGGACGTTAGCCGGACGGTCCTGCAGCCGGACGTTAGCCGGACGTTCCTGCAGCCGGACGTTCCTGCAGCCGGACGTTCCTGCAGCCGGACGTTCCTGCAGCCGGACGGTCCTGCAGCCCGGACGGTCCTGCAGCCGGACGGTCCTGCAGCCGGACGGTCCTGCAGCCGGACGGTCCTGCAGCCGACGTTAGCCGGACGTTCCTGCAGCCAGACGGTCCTGCAGCCGACGGTCCTGCAGCCGGACGGTCCTGCAGCCGGACGTTCCTGCAGCCGGACGTTAGCCGGACGTTCCTGCAGCCGGACGGTCCTGCAGCCGGACGGTCCTGCAGCCGGACGTTCCTGCAGCCGGACGTTCCTGCAGCCGGACGGTCCTGCAGCCGGACGGTCCTGCAGCCGGACGTTCCTGCAGCCGGACGTTCCTGCAGCCGGACGGTCCTGCAGCCGGACGGTGCTGCAGCCGGACGGTCCTGCAGCCGGACGTTCCTGCAGCCGGACGGTCCTGCAGCGGACGTTAGCCGGACGGTCATGCAGCCGGACGTTCCTGCAGCCGGACGTTCCTGCAGCCGGACGATCCTGCAGCTGGACGTTAGCCGGATGGTCCTGCAGCTGGACGTTAGCCGGACGGTCCTGCAGCCGGACGTTCCTGCAGCCGGACGGTCCTGCAGCCGGACGTTAGCCGGACGGTCATGCAGCCGGACGTTCCTGCAGCCGGACGTTCCTGCAGCCGGACGATCCTGCAGCTGGACGTTAGCCGGATGGTCCTGCAGCCGGACGTTAGCCGGACGGTCCTGCAGCGGACGTTCCTGCAGCCGGACGGTCCTGCAGCCGGACGGTCCTGCAGCCGGACGGTCTGCAGCCGGACGGTCCTGCAGCCGGACGTTAGCCGGACGTTCCTGCAGCCGGACGGTCCTGCAGCCGGACGGTCCTGCAGCCGGACGTTAGCCGGACGGTCCTGCAGCCGGACGTTCCTGCAGCCGGACGGTCCTGCAGCCGGACGGTCCTGCAGCCGGACGGTCCTGCAGCCGACGTTCCTGCAGCCGGACGGTCCTGCAGCCGGACGTTCCTGCAGCCGGACGGTCCTGCAGCCGGACGTTCCTGCAGCCGGACGGTCCTGCAGCCGGACGTTCCTGCAGCCGGACGGTCCTGCAGCCGGACGTTCCTGCAGCCGGACGGTCCTGCAGCCGGACGGTCCTGCAGCCGGACGGTCCTGCAGCCGGACGGTCCTGCAGCCGGACGTTCCTGCAGCCGGACGTTCCTGCAGCCGGACGTTAGCCGGACGGTCATGCAGCCGGACGTTCCTGCAGCCGGACGTTCCTGCAGCCGGACGATCCTGCAGCTGGACGTTCCTGCAGCCGGACGGTCCTGCAGCCGGACGATCCTGCAGCCGGACGTTCCTGCAGCCGGACGGTCCTGCAGCCGGACGGTCCTGCCGGACGTTCCTGCAGCCGGACGGTCCTGCAGCCGGACGGTCCTGCAGCCGGACGGTCCTGCAGCCGGACGTTAGCCGGACGTTCTGCAGCCGGACGTTCCTGCAGCCGGACGGTCCTGCAGCCGGACGGTCCTGCAGCCGGACGTTCCTGCAGCCGGACTGTCCTGCAGCCGGACGTTAGCCGGACGGTCATGCAGCCGGGACGTTCCTGCAGCCGGACGTTCCTGCAGCGGACGATCCTGCAGCTGGACGTTAGCCGGATGGTCCTGCAGCCGGACGTTCCTGCAGCCGGACGATCCTGCAGCTGGACGTTAGCCGGACGGTCCTGCAGCCGGACGTTAGCCGGACGTTCCTGCAGCCGGACGTTCCTGCAGCCGGACGTTCCTGCAGCCGGACGGTCCTGCAGCTGGACGTTAGCCGGACGGTCCTGCAGCCGGACGTTAGCCGGACGTTCCTGCAGCCGGACGTTCCTGCAGCCGGACGGTCCTGCATCCACAGATTTATCTTCTAAACCTTCAGTCGTTCTGCTTGTCAGCAGAAGCACTGCTCATGTTGTGTGAGAACATCTGATCTGATCTTCAGCTAAAGATCGACTTCTTTGATTAAAACCAGAGAAGAAGAAATATCAAAAAGTCTCGAACTCTCTCGAGTCCAAATCTTCTGTTTCAGGTCAGCGGGCGCCATGACTCGGTGGGCGAGAGCCAACAACGTCCACAGAAACAAACCAGCGGAGGCCACGCCCTGGAGTCAGCTGAGGGGGCGGGGCTCAAGGGGCGGAGCTCAGGCCGGCGGCTCCTCAGCAAAGAATCGGAAGAAGAAGGACTACACCAACGAGGATGTGAACGGGTTCCTGGAGTATCTGAAGGAGAGCGGCGCTCCTCCGCCTGCAGGGAGGAGGGAGCGTCAGCAGGAGGAGCAGGAGCTGGTGCAGGAGGTGCAGGAGGCCCTGAAGAAAGACACGAGGAGGGAGAACCGCAGAGTCAAGAGGCAGAAGGACAAGCAGAACAAAATGGTGAGACTGGCTCCTCCTTTTCCGTCCCTGCAGTAACGGAGCGTCTGAGCCGCGGCGCCCCCTGCTGTTGTCTCCGCAGCTCTGCTTCAACTGCAGGAAGCCCGGCCACGGCCTGGCCGACTGCCCCGAGGCCGACGCCGACCGGGAGATGGGGCGGGGCATCTGCTACCGCTGCGGCTCCACCGAGCACGAAATCCACAAATGCAGGGCCAAAGTGGACCCGGCTCTGGGTGAGACTTCAGCCCCCCCTCCCTCTGTTGAAACCTCACCCGTCCACCTGTGACCCCCCCCCTGCAGCTTCTGCTCCTCCCCACAGGAGATTATCCGTACGCTAAGTGCTTCATCTGCGGGCAGACCGGACACCTGTCACGCTCCTGTCCCGACAACCCCAAAGGGCTCTACGCAGAAGGTACAGGCTCCGCCCACAAGCCCATCCGCTTTCTCTCTTGATCCAGTGTTTCGGTCCTGAGATCATCAGAGTTTCAGGCGTCTTGATGGTTGAGCTGCCTCAGGTTATTGTCTGATTGACACTGTCTGTTTGATTTCTGCTTTCTGTTGTTTGATTGCAGGAGGTTCCTGTCGTCTCTGCGGCTCTGTGGAGCATTTCCAGAAGGACTGTCCGGAGCATCAAGCTGCCAGTAAGTCAGGTCGCCTTAACCCTTTAAGGCCTGAGCCTCAAAATGTCTGCCTGGACTTTCCTGCTAATTTTGACTGTGAAAGGATCAGAGAATGTCCTACAAATGTGTTCTTTTGTCCCTTTTTCCAGAAGACATGGAATTTTCAGTATCTATCATCATTTTACAATTTATTTTATTTCATAATAGTGTTAGACCAATTTAAATTGTAAAAAAAACACAAAATCGAACTGTGATTTTAAGAGTTTTTACTGAGAAAAACAGTGCAAATGTACATGAACAACAGATTTTGTTTATTAAAAGTTTAAATTTATCCAATATAAAACAATTTACAACAACATTTCTGTATTCTTCTCTTTGAAAGTGCAAAAAACAGTGCATAAAATGTCAAATATCTACAGGCGTTTTTGGTCACACAGGGCATTTATGTCCTTTTTGGCTCCTCAAAGGCCTTGGTGATGCTGTCAGTGACAGTCTAAGGTCCCAAACTTCCAGGAAGTGCTCTTGGTGCTCAGTTTGCAGCATCAGTAGGAAAAGATTTCACCTGCTGATGGTTTTCTGTATTTAGAGGTGGTTGGACGCCTGGGATGTGTCTGGGGTTGAATCTCAGTGGATGAGGGTCTCCATCATCAGGTTCTGCATCTGTCTTTCACTGTTGTTGATGTGATGAGCAGCTTTGATCTCTGACCACATCACCAGAACCTCCAGAATCCTCTTATTTTCTCCTCTTTGGTCCTCCAGCATCATCAGCTCCAGCCCACAGGACACTTGAAGAAAAAATGTTTTCATTTATTGGGATATTTATTTCCTAAACAAACATAAGTCTATGCTTATGTTATGAGATTACCTATAATTTATGATTAAAAAATAAAATAACTTACATTTGAATGACATTTCCCTCACACAGTTTGTGTTTCTGAGTAAAAACTAGCTCGTAAGTGTTTGATTCCTTCAGAAAATAACCCGGAAATGTAGCTCCAAAAAACGTTACCTTTTCTCGCCAGAAATGACTCCTTCCGTTGCTCCTTCGGTCTCAAAGTCTTCTCAGGCCCTTCATGAAAGTTATATTTCCATGGATGGTCGTTTTTCAGACATTTTCCTTATTTTTTTCGCCGTTATACAAACTATTTTCGACCGCGCTGCACTCTGCATCTCTCCTCCGCTCCGCCGGTCTCACCGGTAAACAAAAGAGCTCCCCGCAGGCTTCTGGATGAGATTACCGTAATGAACCAATATTGACAAGAAAGAGCAATGTCTCAGCTTTCAGGAACTGTTGGAATTTTTAAAATAGAGCGAATCGTTCAGGAATTACGGTAATTCAAAGAGCGCGTGTAGAAAAGTGTCACCAGCGACACGCTCGCCCTTAAAGGGTTAAAACAGCAGAAGAATCAGATTTATTTAGGTTTTTGGAACATACAAACAAAATATTTATGAAAAACCTGGAATCCTCCACAGATTCTGGAGTTTCAGTGGATGTTAAAAAGCCCAAAAACAAAGCAGCAACTTTTGTGTCTCATCCTAAAATCTTTAGTTTCTGGTTGTTCTCATGAAGGTTTCATTTCTGCTAACCCGACATCGTCTCAGAATGAAACTCAGTGATGATGTCAGTCGGATCAGTGAAGCTTCTGAACCGTCAAGAGTCAAACCGCACCGAGGAGCGGAGCTACACGACCTCATCAGCTGGTTGTTCAGAGTAGGGCTGCCACGATTAGTCACTAATCGACGACAATCGACTATTAAAATAGTCGATTAGTCGTTACTTTATATTATATGGAGTAGAGTGTAGTAAAGTTGAAAGTTATAATGGTATATATGCTAGCTTTTTGGACTATTTTGGCATTTATAAAAAGTATTTTTGGCTATTTTTGAAGTTAGCCCAAAATTTCAGCTACATGCTAGCTATTTTAGCTAATTTAGGCTTTTTTTCATTTTTAGGCTATTTTGGAGTTTAGCTAATATCAGCTGTGTGTTAGATGTTTTGGCTGACTTAGGCTTTTTTCCATCTTTTTAGGCTAATTTGGCATTTAACTAATTTATTTAGCTAGCTTCTAGCTTTAAGCGTTTTCAGCTATTAGCTTCAGTGATTTCAGCTATCAACTTCAGCGTTTTTAGTATTAATTTTAGCGTTTTCAGCTATAAGCACTTGCGTCTCTTGCTACGAATTCAGCTTACAGCGTTCACACTAGCATTATCTGGTTCTGGTTAGGTTAAAGCTAATGATGGTTAAGCTGGGCTGCCACAAATAGTGACCATGTCGACCATAAACTAATGAAGTAAAGAAGCTGCATGATTCATTGAAGGTTTAATAAACTGTCGTCTTTATTTCTAGTTTGAATAAAGCTTCAACACTTCAAATTTAACGCCAATGATGTTGAAGATATGAGCTTTACATCCAGTTTGTGCATGACCCGATTAGTCGACTAATCGGAAAAAATAATCGGTGATTAGTCGACTATTAAAATAATCGTTTGTGGCAGCTCTAGTTCAGAGTGTTGGACCAAAGCGTGGAACGGTGTGAAGCTGGAGGCGGAGCTTGGAGCTCCCAGACGTGTCCGACCGGAGCGGAGGCCGAGGATCTGTGCTCCCAAGGCTTCTTTCACGTGAAAATCCAGAGTCTGGAGGAGGAGAAGTCGTGTCACAAACACAAAAACAGTTTTTAGAGCAGGAATACGGATCTTCTTCCAGAATTTTCCCAGCTTTTGATCGGAAGAGGGAAGCTAAACCTTCTTAAACCGCTCTGTAGTTTGTACGTTTTTTCCAATCAGTCTTTAGAAACTAAAATAAAGGTAAGAAAATATACAAACTGTAAGTTTCATATCCTCAAACATGAGCTTTAACTGTTAAGGAATCTTATTTTGAAAGAACTCCCAATGTTGCTCAGCAGCTCCCCCTGGTGTTTGGGGGCAGAACTGAGAACTCCGTGTTCTTTCTCCGTTTAGGATGACTTGACTGATAAGCTGAAGGATGTCGGAGTCTTCCTCACTTCCTGTTTCTCCTCAGCTCACTCTCTGACTCTGGGATGGCTGTCCAACAACATGAGCGCCGACCACGAGGACGTGCACGTCCCTGTGAAGAAGGCCAAACCCAAACAGACCAAAGTGGTGAAGTTCTGAAGGACCGCCTGGCCTCCTGGAGGACTTCTGGGAGCTTCTGAAGGAACGCCTGCTCCTCTTCATCAGTCAGGACTCCTCCAGATGGAGGAGGGCCTCAAACGTCCTGCCCGGGTGCATGCTGGGAGTTGATGATTTCCAAAGGTTCTGTTGGTATCGCACTAACGCTCAGCAGACATTCATCGATGCTCAGACGTACGGTGGCCCAGAGAGCTCAAAGACGTTCCTCAACACCCTCAGGACCGGCTCTTTGATTCTCTGCTGTCACTCAAATGAAAGTTTTCTACAATCTGACAAAAACTTAAAAAAACAGTTTATTTATGGTAAAAAAGACAAACATAAACGACCAGAGCTCAATAAAACCAGACCAACTGCAGGTTGAAACTGTTCTGTCTCTCTGGTTTGTTCAGAAAGTTTTCACTGGATCAGTTCCAGCTTCTTCTGCTGGGAAGTTTGAATTCTTTAGGATGTGGGAGGGGCAGAGTTACTGTTACTGTCCTGAAAGAGCTGAGATAGGCTCCAGCAACACTATAAACCTGACGGACGGACACCAGTCTGTGATGATGTTCTGAATCCGGTCAGCTAAACTGGGATGGAACTTCATGTCTTCTCTGGAGTCCAGCTGTGAAAGTCTGTCCAGACTCCAAACATCTTCTCTTCTCCTAACGTTTACGGCGGGAAAAGAAAAGGTTAGAAGTTCTTCAGAAGTTCTTCCAGATGTCGGGGAGGTTCTCGTTCTTCCAGGATGTGAAGTCTTAGCATCCCATCCACGTTTCTTCATCAGAACCTTCCAGATGAAGAAGGTCTGGAGGCTGCAGTGTGTCGCCTCTGCCACCGGAGGGCGGTGTGGTGTCAGACTGACATCAGAGCAGAGTTCGTTTCTGGACTCAACACGATTACAGTTTCATTGGTACCAGTGGAGCTCCTTGTGGTTCTGCTGGAAGTTCCTCTCAGAAAGACCCAGCAGGACTGAGCTGGAGCTCCGACTGGAGAGGACAGAACGAGAAGAACGGATACTTTTCCAAAGGTAGAAATCCGATCTGTGTCTATATTCCTTCACTGCTCAGAGGAACATACCGGGTCGGTTGGTCTGAAGCTGCAACAACATCCAGAACTCTGGAAACTTCCCAGAAGTCTTTGCAAAAAACCCATCAAAGCATCAAGGCTCACCTGATTGGTCTTCATCGAATTTTCATTTGAAAAATTGTAAATAAATTAATAATTGTATATAAATCCTCAAAATGTTCATCCCCAGAACTCGTGGATTCATCAAATCTTCTCATCACGTTTTCACAGCTGCGACCGGATGACGTCATGACTGTAGTAGAAACATGGAAGTAGTGAGAATGTGACCGAACTGTTCCAGAGGTTACAGGTTTCCATGACGACCAGCATGTGATGGATAACTGCCCCGTTGATGTAAAGTCCTGTTAGTTCTGGGCCCAGTCCGCCCCGCTCCGCTGGGTCGGAGTGATGGCTCATGGGAGAAAAGGTTCGGACCCTCGATGACCGTCGATCATCTGGCAGTAAACGTGTTCGGGTTCAGAACTGAAGTGGATCTGCGGGGAGACTCCGCCCACTGCACTAGCGGATATGCAAACTACTCGCGGAGGAATAGCTTGAGAGCCACCAATGACTGTATATAAGAACTGGACTGAGTGAGTGGTACACCCCCCCCCCCTTTCATAGGAAATGGTTTATTCCAAATGAATCTCCATCTTTTCATGATATGGAGGCCGCCATGTTGGATTCAGACGTCAGCAGTGATTGGTCCGAGTCACTGTTTCTATGGCAACCACTCTCACAAATCAATCCAATCAGACTCCGCCTACTTTTTATCAAGGCATCATATTGGTCGGTTTATAACTTGAACTACAGAAAAATATGAGAAAAAGGAATTAAAGAAGTACCAGATCACTGAGTAACGGCTGTTTGTTTCTCTTCTGACGTCTATGGGACTCAGTCCAGTTCTCATGTACAGTCAGTCGCTGAGTTTGCTCGGCTTTAATCCCACTCACACTGAGGAAGATGAACCGTTGGATCCAAGAACTAAAGTTCTGGAAGTTGTTACATTAAAAATGATTCGTTTTCATCACATTAAAACATTTAGTTGATGGTTTCTCGACCTAAAAACATCATTTGGTAAAAATGAATATTCCTAAGTATAACAAATCTAGCATGAAAGTTACCCATAATGCCTCAGAGTTCATGAGAACATACGTGACCTTCCTCATCAGATCTCATGTTGGAAGAGGATTGGACCAACTCGGATCTGAAACGGCCCTCCGAGGACCCGCCCCCACGCCTGGCAGCGCACAGCCTGATAGGTTCTCATGGAGGCGAAGCGAAGCAGCGGCCAGACGGCGGCCGCCGCTGCCAACTCCCGTCCCGCCGAGGCCCGTTACGCAACCGGCCTCCAGGACTGCTGTGCAGCAGCGGCCGCCTCTGTGTGGCTGCAGCACAGAGGCTGCATTCACTCACGTCTCCTGGTTCCAATTTGAAGCCGGAGTGTGTGTGTGTGTGTGTGTGTGTGGGGGGGGGGGGGTGTCTCTCTGCCTATTGTCTTCCCGCTCCCACAAACACACAAACTTCAGAGGGGATCGTCACTTCTGCCAACCATGACTCAGAAACAGACCAAGACTTTCGCAACAGCGCCCGGCGTGGATCCGTGCGCGGAAAACCTCCTCAGCTTTACTTCAGTTTGAGGCCGAGCGGCTCCGACTTCTGATAATGTGCTGAGACGTCCGGTCCGGTCCGGTCCGGTCCAGAGGGTCAGCTGCAGCTTTCTGTCGGGTGGTACCATCAGGTCCGGACACGTCCAGCAGACTGAAGCTGGTCTGGACTTCATGGTGTCATCCTCAGGTTCCTGTAGATGTTTTCTTCTCACAGCTGGACCATGCTGTTGGCATTTAAGGTGGAATTATGGCTTTTCTGTGATGAATTCTGCATCAGTCTTTATCCTGTTGGTGCATTGAGATGTGGGAGGGGCGGAGACACCATGACAACGACTTGTTGAGAAATCTCAAAACACTTTCAATTTCTTAGACTGTTTAAATGAAATCATGATGAGTTGTAAAGATCTGAGAGTCATCCTGCAGGATGGGAGGAGTCACATGACCCAAAATGTCTGATGAAACTCAGAACTGGAGAAGACCCAAACTGACCTTCTCCTGAGGGCTGCTTTCCTCTGAGGTGTTCATGGACGTCCAGCCTGCAGGATCAAACCCTCCAGAACGCCGCTGCGCTTCCGTTCCAGTCTCTGACCTCACAGAGGACCTCCATCCAGGTCTGGCCCCTCCCACCTCAAGGAGAAACTCAGCAGAACAACACTCCCTACAAATAGTCATGATGAGACCAAAGACTCACCATTCACCTAAAACCTCAGAAGTCGGATTGTGTAGTTAATCCAGGAAACTCCTGATCAGAACTTTACGAGGTTCTGTTTGTAACATTTTAACGTAAATAGTTTTGCATATTTATCATGTTTTAGGAGAAAAAAAAACAGTTTTTTAAAAGCACATTTTCCCCTTTTAAATTAAGATATTTGTTACACTTAGCAAACTGAATATTTAATTTTATAAAATTAGAAAAACATTTTCACATTAAATATTAAGATCTATTCTAAATCTTTATTTTCCAATGTAAATATTGAAGTTATGTAACTAAATATTTAGTTTGGAGCTAAAAATTTAAATATCTGACTAAACATTTAGCTAAAAACTAACATTTTAGGTTGGATCTAAATATTCATTTAAAAACCAAATATTTAGTAAAAAAAAAAAAAAGATTTAGTGTAAAGCTACATACTTTGTTGTTGTTTTTTTAACTAAAATATTTAGTTAAAAACTAAATATTTAATAAAAGAACAACTAAACGTTCAGTTATGTTTATTTTTTTCTTTTTTAGATATATATTTAGTGAAAAAAATATTTCGTTCTCTGACTAAATATTTAATTAAAAACTAAGCATTTAGTTTGGATCTACATATTCAATTGAAAACAAGCTACTTAGTAAGAGAGCAAAAAATATGTAGCTATCTTACTAAATATTTAGTTTGCATCTAAATATTTAATTACATATTTAATAAAGAAATTCATATTTAATGGAACAATGAAAAATATGAAGTTCTCAGACTAATTATTTAGTTAAAAGTAAATGCTTAGTTTGCATTCAAATATTTGATCAAAAATAAATATGTAGTAAAACTGAAAAAAAACTAAACATTTAGTTAAAAACTAAATAATTAGTAAAAACCTAAATATTTAGCTTGGATCTTAATAATTAGATTGGAGCGAAATATTCAGTTAAAAACAAAAAAATTGGTCATAAACTAAACATTTATTTTTTAATTATATTTTCAGGTTTTTTTTATTAAATATTTAATTTAAAACCAAAATATTATAATCCTTTTTAACTATATATTTAAGATATATTTAATATATAGCTGACGATTAAATATTTAGACCCAAACTAAATATTTTGTTTTGGTCCAAATATTCAATTGTCAACTAAATATTTAGTTTTTAATTAAATATTTATTATAAAACTGAAATGTATAGTTTGGAAAATAAGTATTCAGATAATATCTAAATATTTAATGTGTAAACTGATGATTTAGTTATATACAATTAAATATTTAATTTGTAAGCTAAATAAATAATTTTAAATTAAACGCTTAAATTTAAATATTTAGCTTGGTAACTAAATATTTCGTAAATGTAACATTTATAAATACATTAATTTAAAAGGTGAAAATATTCATTTCACAAACAAAATCTGTTTTTTTCTCCTAAAACACTCTAAATATAAAAAAATGTTAAATGTTACAATTTAGTTACAAATGAAGTTCTTCTCTGTTTATAGATGTTTGATGCTTTCAAATGATAAAAATGTAAAGTGGAGCTTGTCTTTGTGAACAGTTTGATTCTCTGTTGCTGTATTTCTGCGTCTTTGTTCTTCCTGACAGTTTGAGTAAACGTCTCGCCGTCGTGTTTATCTTCTGATCTGCATGTTCCTCCAGTTCCTGACGGGTTCCCTGGAAGTCGCTTTTCACTTTCTTCTGGTTTATTTTTTGAGCAGAAACGTGATGTAAAATGTGGTTGAGAATAATAAGTGTAAACAGGTGACCCCCTCACCCCCCCACCACCAGCAGCACTCTGCAGCAGTGTCCTAATGAACTTCACCGCCTGTATTTATGGACTGACTTTGCAGTGAAAGAAGATCTGCCGCTGAGAGCAGAGAAACCAGGACGTTACGGCGGCGGCGGCGGCGTCCTCCTTCTGATGTGGAGCAGGTTAACTGTTCTGACCCGGCTGCACGGCGCCGTGATGGAAACCATGTGAGCTCCTCACACATCCACTTGTTAAAACTTTACTCTCATCTTCAGCTTTTTTTTTTCTGTCCGGTGAAAGTTGACGGCCGTGAAGAGCGACGTTTCCACTCAGAGGGTGGTCGAGGTTGATGAGGATTCTGCTGAAATCGGATTTTTGACACGTTTCAAAAACCTTCAAGACCTTTAACATCAGAGTCTATATTCTTTGATTTACTGTAAGTTTTCAACCGTGAAAACGATTATTTCAGTAGATTGTAAAGGAGGAAAGCAAGAGGTTAAAGTTCCTCTACAATCTGCCATGAAAAAAATGTAATCTTTTTTTTTTCCAATTACTCCACTAATCGGGTCATACATGAACTGGATGTAAACACTCATCTTAACCATCATCAGCTTTAAATTTGGAGTGTTTCAGCTACAAACTGGAAAAGTAGCATTACCTGAGATGATGCTGGTGTGGATCTACTTGAAGCTTTTCTGAAATCTATTAGAAAAAAGACTATGAAAGAGCGCTGAAGTTGACGTAAATTTCTGAAAAATTTCCAAAAATGTTAGCATGTTGCTAAAATAGAAGCTAAAATCTAAATTAGCCTAAAAAATCTGAGTAGATAAGAAATTAACCAAAAACATTAGCATGTTGCTAAAATATTAGCTAACCGACTGAAAGGTGAAAACTGCCCACGGATACATTTAAAGGTTTCTAATCTGCTCGTGTTGAAACTTCTGGAGAACTCTCCGTCTTCTGATCTCTTTACTCCTTTTCCATTTTTGAATCCAGACTCAGAACTTTTCTGTTCAGATCTGCTCTCCTAAATTCATCACTTTCCTTCACCTGTAATCTGATTTTATTCAGATGTCAGTTTATTTTTAGTTATTGTGTTTTTAAAATGTTCTTGAAGGGTTTTTATTTTATTTTTACTTCTTACTTTGTTCTGTATTCTTGAGTGTTTTGAAATGTACTTTTATACAAAATGCATTATTATTATTTTTAATAATTAACTGTTGAATCTGTCATCGATTCGCTGATTAGTCGCGACGACTCGACTATTATTTAGTACTTGGTAAAATCCTAATTTTTTTGCTGATCAGAGTCCAAAACTGGAGTTCCTCTGTGTCAGAGTGGAAGTTTAGGAGAGGAGTTTCTGAAGTTCCCTCCGAAAGTGTCCTGAGAACGTGAAGGTTTACTGGAGAATAAACGTCAACGGCGCTGCGGAGGCTGCAGAAGATCTATGTTGTTGTTTTCTACGATCAAAGGGCGCCGCCTCTCAGAGGATGAAGGCGTCTTTATGAAGCCGGCCGGCAGCTTCTCCACCTCCGGCGGTCACCAGGAAATGCTTGTTACCTGGAGCTGGAAGTCATTACTGCAGCATCTCGCTCTCAGCCCCGCACATGTGTCTGAGGCTGGAGGCGCTTTGGTGGAGGTGAAGAGGGCGGAAGGAAGGATCCAGAGAGCAGATGAAAGTGGGCTAATGACGGGGATCAGGAGGAGTGTGGATCAGGAGGAGCGTGGATCAGGAGGAGCGTGGATCAGGAGGAAGGGCGTGGATCAGGAGGAGGGGCGTGGATCAGGAGGAGGGGCGTGGATCAGGAGGAGGAGCGTGGATCAGGAGGAGGGGCGTGGATCAGGAGGAGGAGCGTGGATCAGGAGGAGCGGCGTGGATCAGGAGGAGGAGCGTGGATCAGGAGGAGGGCGTGGATCAGGAGGAGGAGCGTGGATCAGGAGGAGGGGCGTGGATCAGGAGGAGTGTGGATCAGGAGGAGGAGTGTGGATCAGGAGCGGCGTGGATCAGGAGGAGGAGCGTGGATCAGGAGGAGGGGCGTGGATCAGAGGAGGAGCGTGGATCAGGAGGAGGGGCGTGGATCAGGAGGAGGAGCGTGGATCAGGAGGAGCGGCGTGGATCAGGAGGAGGAGCGTGGATCAGGAGGAGGGGCGTGGATCAGGAGGAGGAGCGTGGATCAGGAGGAGCGGCGTGGATCAGGAGGAGGAGCGTGGATCAGGAGGAGCGGCGTGGATCAGGAGGAGGAGCGTGGATCAGGAGGAGGGGCGTGGATCAGGAGGAGGAGCGTGGATCAGGAGGAGCGTGGATCAGGAGGAGGAGCGTGGATCAGGAGGAGGAGCGTGGATCTGGATCAGGAGGAGGGCGTGGATCAGGAGGAGGGCGTGGATCAGGAGGAGGGGCGTGGATCAGGAGGAGGAGCGTGGATCAGGAGGAGGGGCGTGGATCAGGAGGAGTGTGGATCAGGAGGAGGAGTGTGGATCAGGAGGAGCGGCGTGGATCAGGAGGAGGAGCGTGGATCAGGAGGAGGGGCGTGGATCAGGAGGAGGAGCGTGGATCAGGAGGAGGGGCGTGGATCAGGAGGAGGAGCGTGGATCAGGAGGAGCGGCGTGGATCAGGAGGAGGAGCGTGGATCAGGAGGAGGGGCGTGGATCAGGAGGAGGAGCGTGGATCAGGAGGAGCGGCGTGGATCAGGAGGAGGAGCGTGGATCAGGAGGAGCGGCGTGGATCAGGAGGAGGAGCGTGGATCAGGAGGAGGGGCGTGGATCAGGAGGAGGAGCGTGGATCAGGAGGAGCGTGGATCAGGAGGAGGAGCGTGGATCAGGAGGAGGAGCGTGGATCAGGAGGAGGGGCGTGGATCAGGAGGAGGGGCGTGGATCAGGAGGAGGTTTAATTGAAACAAGAAGACATTAGAAAGATCGTTTTCATTGGAGTGGATCTTTAGGTTCTAGTGTTGACATTCTTTCTACTAACTTAACTCTTCAACCGTTTTCATGTCATTAAGATCATTCCTGCAGATTCTGAATCACAGAAAAGCATTCGACGTTTCACATCAATAAAGCTGCTTTTCTAGAATCAGCTGATTCCCATCGATGGCAGAGATGGTCACAGTAGGTCAAAGACGGCGTGTTACCTTGGCCACGTGTCCGGTGTTAGAGGTTGAACACTGTCAAACAGGTGAAACAAACTCTCAGGTAAGACGGTTGAGAATCACTGGTGTCTTGATGGTGAATAGGCCACGCCCCCCACACCAGCACAACTTCAATATAAATTCAGAAAATACGAAGTTCATAAAAACTGAACATCTGTGGAGTTATTATGTCTGAAAAAATCAAAAAAGGTTCTGGAATCTGACTGTTCTAGCCTGACCTTTGACCTTAAGGTGGCTGAATGGACGGTGGATGGAGAGTGACTTACCTGTATGCCCCGCCCCCTGGTGGTTGTCTGAAGAACTGAGTGCTCCACAGGCGCCATCTTTGGCTCCACTGTTCATCTGCGTCACCATGTTGTGTTTGGTTCTTACGGTTCTGTCTGCCCCCCACCCCCACCCCCACGACGACACACTTTTGTTTACATCTTTCCTGTCATTTAGTTCCTCTTCTGTCTGTTGTTCACATCCGTTTCTGCTTTGCATCACATTTCATTCAGACGTTTAAACGTCTGGAAGCCTTTTTATAGATAAACCTGATCTCCTGACAGTCGTCCACATTCTAGATCCGATGTGAAGGAAGGTTGTGAGTTCAAATCCCTGATCTGGTCATTCTAAAGGCAGAAACTGGGACCCAAAGCCTCCTAGCTTGATACTTCAGAGCTTGGATTGACTCCTGGGTGCGGCTGTGTCTGCAGCTCGCCGCTCCCCCAGGGGAGGGGGACACAGGGAACAGCTGTCACTCACCTCCGTGTGTGACATAACTTTATTGAGACGCTTTCTTCGTGCATTCAGTCCCAAACTGGGTTTGAACGGATCAGAACTGAACTCAGCTCCAGATCTCTGCAGAGACGTGATCCCTGCAGGATTCCAGCTGCTCCGGTGGGCATCAAAGGCTTCCTGTGGCGCTCCTGAATGCCTTGCTTCAGGCTGACCCAGTTTACTCCACTTCAGCACTTCTTCAACCTTTACTGGCTCTGAAAGGCGGAGCTACACTTGATGAATTGGATTTCATTTGGTTTATTTGTGGTTCTTTTTGCAGCAGCTTTCTTTTCTCCATCTGTTCTGCTGATATCTGTTTTTCTCCATCCAGGTGACTTTTGGACTTTCCCAATCGTTTACTTAAACCTTAAAATAATTTGTTGTTTTCTTCTGCTTTTGCAGCAGAAAAACAATCCAGAAAAACAATTTTAAAAACACATTTATGTTTTTTATAATTGGCTGCTTGTGATGATTTATTCCTTCATCACTTCTGATCCATGACATCTGCTGCTGAGAAAAACCACTCCAATATCATAATGGTGTAAGATTTTAAAAACGCTTTTTAAGACATTTTTATTTAAATGGGCTTTTAGGATTTATCTGGTTAACTGCCTTTTACTTGTTTTTACATTTATTCTATTTTTAATTATGTTGTTTTATTTATTTTATCCTATTTTATTACATTTGTATTGCGTTTTAATCATGTCTTGTAAGGCACTTTGTGGTTTTTACTTGTGAAAAGTCCTTTATAAATATTTTCTTCTTCTTCTACTCATAAAGCACTTTTCGATTTCCGTTAAAGAGTCACAAAAGCTGATACCTGTTTAGACTAAAAAAGTTTTTGTTAAAAAGTACCTTGTGACTATTATGAAGAAAGCTGTAAAAATAATTAGATAAAAAGTGTATGTGAAGTTCTACAGCCATAATTAGCATTATCTTTTTTATTTTTACTTATTTTCTGAAACAAAAATGATCAAAATACCAAAGTGAACAAACTCTAATATTTTTCCTAATAAATTCACACTTTATCCTGTATAATTTTACTTTAAAAAGCTCTTACTAAATTATTTTTTGTATTCTGTTTTTTGTCATATCGTTTAGCATCTGTGCCATTGATAATTCAATCACTTTTGACGATTATTAAATTAAAAGATATTCCAAGAAAAAGTCTTAATTCAATACCATTTTAAATCATTCTAAAGTTTATTTAAATCAAATAAATAATCAAGCTTGTTTGTTTGTTGCTTTGCTAAACAGCTAAATCGACTCCGTCGCGTTATGATGACGTCACAGCAGCCCCGGCTGCCTCTCTGTCAAACTCACTTTCTTCCAAAGGCGCGCGCCGTTTGCCTCCGGTAAGCTGTGGTTTTCTGTCTTTCGGGCACGTGCGTCTGTTTACAAACACTTCTCAGCAGAGCTAGCCTGTTAGCCTGTTAGCTTGCTAGCTGCTGCTGCAGAGAAACGCTGAATTAACCCGGTTTTTGCGTCTTTCTCTGAATGTTTTCAGCCAGACTCGGTCTGACCGCGCGGCTCTGTTTTTAACGGCGGTTTCCGGGTTGTAGAGTCACAGTGAAGCCGCTGCAGGAAGAGCTGCTCACATTTCAGTTCAGCTTATTCTGTAGTTTAATGATTTGAACCTGAAAATGTTGTTTATGAGATCCAGTCCGTCATGAATCTGGCGGGAACGCCTCCAGTCTGCATGAGTGAGTGAAGGCTGTTGTCATGTCATTTATTCAGAGTTTTGTTATTAGTATTATCATTCTTATATTTCATGAACACTTTGGTTCTAATTATATTTTTAGTTAATATTTCATTTATAAACGTAACTTTTACTTTATTTTTTTATATCTCCGGTGTTTTGAACGCTTATGATGTTCTAAAATTTATTTTTTTTCTCTTATCTTCATTTTTTTCCTTTTTTTCCAAAACTTTATTGAACCTAAACTAAATTACTGGAGATTTTAAGCATTTTTTTTGCACCAGTTTCATATTTTTTCTTATTTTGAATAATTTCTTTTTCCATCTTTTCTCTGTGATCTTTGGAATCTGTGATTGACGTCCATGAATGTCTGATGGTTCAGTTCTTCAGCTGGATTTGGATCCAGATGACGTTCAGCTTCTCATTTCAGTTTGATGTGAGCAGATGTGAACGTCCTCTGGGGACCAGAACCTCAGCAGGACTTTTAGACGGACCCGCTTTTCTGGAGTTCTGGTTGGAGCGACTGTTCTGCTGGAGATGGTACCGGCCTTCAGAACCTCTCATTAGACGTGATCTCAGACTGAGCAGCGCCACAGGAGCGGGTCCGTCCCACAGGAGGAGGAGCCTCTGGGGCGCCGCGGTGTTGTTTGTCCTGAGCTGCAGGACTGTCATGAAGATCTGCAGCAGAACGTTTCTGAGGAATGAGAAGCTTCATCAACATGAACCTGAGCTCAAGAATGGACTTTAAAGTTCAGAGTTTTTCTCGGGACGTTTGTCTGTCCGAGTCAGAAATCCATGAAAGTGAAGATTGTTCAGATGCTGCTGGACCGTCCTGCTGAGAGAGTTCTGTAGAGGTCGTCTTCTGGTGGAGGTCTGAAGACGTTTCAGGACGTCTTTGCTGAGCATCAGAGCAAAAACAGAAAATAAGTATGTCGAACGTTTGGGACGTGATCCAGTTTGAAGTAAGAAACGCTGAAACTAATGAATGAAAACGTGATTCTGCTGGTGGAGAGGTGGAGGTCTGGATCTAGGTGGAGGTCTGGATCTGGAGGTCTGGATCTAGAGGTGGAGGTCTGGATCTAGAGGTGGAGGTCTGGATCTACAGGTGGAGGTCTGGATCTAGAGGTGGAGGTCTGGAGGTGGAGGTCTGGATCTAGAGGTGGAAGTCTAGATCTGCAGGTGGAGGTCTAGATCTAGAGGTGGAGGTCTGGAGGTGGAAGTCTAGATCTACAGGTGGAGGTCTGGATCTACAGGTGGAGGTCTGGATCTAGAGGTGGAGGTCTGGATCTGGAGGTCTGGATCTACAGGTGGAGGTCTGGATCTACAGGTGGAGGTCTGGATCTAGAGGTGGAGGTCTGGAGGTGGAGGTCTGGATCTAGAGGTGGAGGTCTAGATCTGTAGGTGGAGGTCTAGATCTGGAGGTGGAGGTCTGGATCTAGAGGTGGAGGTCTGGATCTTGAGGTGGAGGTCTGGATCTTGAGGTGGAGGTCTGGATCTGTAGGTCTGGATCTGGAGGTGGAGGTCTAGATCTGGAGGTGGAGGTCTAGATCTGGAGGTGGAGGTCTAGATCTGTAGGTGGAGGTCTAGATCTGGAGGTGTAGGTCTGGATCTGGAGGTGGAGGTCTGGATCTGGAGGTGGAGGTCTGGATCTACAGGTGGAGGTCTAGATCTGTAGGTGGAAGTCTAGATCTGGAGGTGGAGGTCTAGATCTGTAGGTGGAGGTCTGGATCTGTAGGTCTGGATCTACAGGTGGAGGTCTGGATCTGTAGGTCTGGATCTGAAGGTGGAGGTCTGGATCTGGAGGTGGATGTGTTGATCTGCAGATCGTGTTTTTTTTTTCTCAGTTCATGCAGACGATTCGCTGAACCTCTCCAGACTCTGTGATGTGAAGTAAAGTTTGGAGAGGAGGACCTGGCCGTGAGGGTTAAGACTTCCTCCTTGCTGTGAGGACTTCCTCCTCAGTTTGTGGTTGAAGTTCCTCCTCCGCTCTGACCTTCAGGTCACATGAAGCTGCTGTTTCAGAGGAACGCTCCAAACATCTGGCGCTCCTCCTGCTCCACCTGACCGGCTGTGGTTTCTTCTGCAGGGATGAACACGGCTGTGCGGGAGATCCACGTCTCATCCCAACCTGGCTCCTCCTACTTCCTGCGTGTTGACTGGGAGGGGCGGAGCTTAGCATCAGGCTTCCGGGTGCTGCTCACTGATGGACAGGATGCCTGGAGAGGAGAAGGTGAAGAAGGTTTTCAGCTCTCACACGTGCACGCGGTACGTGCACGCTCATCTGACCACTTCTGTGTCCGCTCAGTGGGCGGGGCCACCGTGAGCGGCGAGGCAGAGGAGCTGGAGATGACCGAGGAGAAGTACATCCAGGACCTGGAGCGGGCGCTGATCGGAGCGGGAGAACCGGACTGCTACAGCTTCAGTCTGAGTCGGGAGCCGGCGAGCGGCGGCGGCGCCACGCTGACCTACGAGAAGATGCAGAAGGACATCTCGGTGGGTTGACAGGACGCCGTTCTGAAGCTCCAACAACGAAATATTCATTTATGTCACGTCAAGTTTAAATAGATGAGCAGAAAGAGAAACATTATTGATCTGCTGATGGTCCCACACCATCATCCTTCCACCGCCGTGCTTTACAGTCAGAGACCAAACGTCTGGAGGAGGTGACTCACAGCTCCTCCATTATCAAGCCTGTAATCTTCCTCAGTCTTCATCATGACGCCTCACTGTCAGCTGTTCGTGGTGGGCGGGGCCTGTCAGGTCACCTTCAGAGGACGGCTCGTCCACAGACTGATGAATGTTCTAGAAAGATCTCAGACCCCCGAAATCCTCGACCAACAAACGACTTTTATTCGGTGAAATGAGTTCATTTCCTCCCAAACGTTTCTCCAGAATTATTTTTTTATTATATTTTAAAGTCACCTTCACTCTTTCACTTTTATAAAAGCAGTTTGTTTGTTTTGGCTGTGAGGCTGCGTGTTGGCTGAAACACTGTTGTCATGACGACGGCCGAATGGAAAACTCGGCCAGGAAAGGATGAAAAAAAGTTTTCCCTCCTGAGCTCAGGAAAAGTCGCCGCTCGCTCCAAGTCCTGATGAGAGGCTTCAGCGGGACACCCCCCCCCCCTCTAATCTGACCCGGCGGCGGCGGCGTCCCAGGTGTTACCTGAGCAGCTTCACATTCCAGAGGTTTAATGTCCGAACGGAGCCGCAGTCTGACAGCATCTGTCAGTGCGAGGAACACGGAGTTCTGGTTCCTGATTGATGAACGGACGGGAGAGAAGACGGATCAAACGGGATCACAGGAAACTCGTTTAAATGTGAAATGTTCTCTGATCAGCAATAAATGACCGGTATCGAACGAGCTGGAGTGGGTCTCCGTCCTGACGCACTGGAGTTTCCATGACAACCGAAACCTCATCACTCACCGCTGCCGTCCCGAATCAGACCGGCTCAACATCAGGAGCGCTCAGGTGACTCCAGAACCAGAACCAGGACCAGCGCAGACCCTCAGCAGCTCGGAGGAACCGGCTCCAGAGTTTATTTAAACATTTCCAGAAGGTTCTGACGTCACGTTTAGAAGAAGAAACAAACGTGAATCGGAACCGGGCGGACCCAGCTCTGCAGGACACCTGAAGACCCGGGATGGAGACACAGGGTTGTTCCTGGTTGGATTTCTGGTCTAACGGGATCCAAAGACATGAAGATTGATCTGTTTAAACCATAAACAATGTTTGGACATAAATGTTTAAGGTAAATTAAAATGGAACCTTCAAGTATTAAATAACCACAGAGTTACCATCGATCAGAATGAACCCAGAACCAACAGGAAGTAGTTTCTAAAAAGAACAAGAAGGCTGGAACTAAATCTGATCCTGAGTCTGAACTGTCCTGACGAGCAGAAAACGAGAACCAAGAGAAAAACAGAGAAACCGCAGATTTTGATCAATGACAGTGAGATGTTGACCACAGTGGAGCTGCTGTGTTTCTGTTAACTTCTCTGAGTTTAGAATGGAAGATCTGTCAGTAATGTCTCACAGATCAGTTTTCACCACGTCTGACCAGATTCTGCTGAGTCAGCGCTCTCAGATTCTGCTGAGTCAGCTCTCAGATCCTGCTGAGTCAGCGCTCTCAGATTCTGCTGAGTCAGCGCTCTCAGATTCTGCTGAGTCAGTGCTCTCAGATTCTGCTGAGTCAGCGCTCTCAGATTCTGCTGAGTCAGCGCTCTCAGATTCTGCTGAGTCAGCGCTCTCAGATCCTGCTGAGTCAGCGCTCTCAGATTCTGCTGAGTCAGCTCTTAGATTCTGCTGAGTCAGCGCTCTCAGATCCAGCTGAGTCAGCGCTCTCAGATTCTGCTGAGTCAGCGCTCTCAGATTCTGCTGAGTCAGCGCTCTCAGATTCTGCTGAGTCAGCGCTCTCAGATCCTGCTGAGTCAGCTCTCAGATCCAGCTGAGTCAGCGCTCTCAGATTCTGCTGAGTCAGCGCTCTCAGATCCTGCTGAGTCAGCGCTCTCAGATCCAGCTGAGTCAGCGCTCCAGATTGCTGAGTCAGCGCTCACAGATTCTGCTGAGTCAGCGCTCACAGATCCAGCTGAGTCAGCTCTTAGATCCTGCTGAGTGCAGAGGGACACACGCTGTACAGGAGCAACCACGTTGCACAGGTACCACACGTTGTACAGGTACACACACACACACGTGTACAGGTACAGGTACACACGTGTACAGGTATACACGTGCACGGGTACATGGTCAGGTTATACACATGTACAGGTACAGGTATACACGTGTACAGGTATACACGCGTACAGGTATACACGCGTACAGGTACACACGTGCACAGGTACAAGTACACACATGTACAGGTACACACATACACACATGCACAGGTACACACGCGTACAGGTACACACGTGCACAGGTAAAAGTACACACGTGCACAGGTACACACGTGTACAAGTACACACGTGTACAGGTACACACGTGTACAGGTACACACATACACATGTACAAGTACACACGTGCACAGGTACACACGCGTACAGGTACAGGTACACACGTGCACACTCGTACAAAAACGTGCACGCATGCTCACATACTGTTGGTTTGATTCTGGTGGGAAAGCTTTAACGTTCTTAGCTGTCCAGAATGAATCCAGAACCAGAACCGGGTCAGTCTGACCTCCATGAGTTCCTCTGAACTTCCTGTCACTGCTTGACATTTGATGACATCACCGACTCCAAACAGGAGCATCTGATCCGAGGCTCGAGCTTTCACTTCCTCCTCCCTCGGTGGATCATGACGGATCTGGTGCAACTCCGACTTCCTGTACGTCACTGTGAGCTCGGAGCTGACGGGGGTGGGGGGGGGGTGGGGGGTGGCACGTGGGGGGGGTGGAACGGCGTGTGTGTGTGTGCACGTACGGTCTGTGTCTGCACGTACGGTCTGTGTGTGCACCTACGGTCTGTGTGCACGTACAGTCGGTGTGACAGAACCTGGGAGGTCATGAGGATGTCAGCTCAGTGATGAACCTCTATGAAGAACTTTTTATGTTTGAGAAAACAGGAAAAATTTGTTTGTTAACATTTGTTTTTTAATTACACTTAAAGCTGTTATCTATGTTGTAAAACAGTCTGTTGAACATTTTTCCTCAGATTTGAACTTTATTTCCTGCTGTCATTTTCTGTTTTTGTATAATTTTACGTTTAGTGTGAAAATAAAACTGGAAAAAAGAGCAAATAAAGGTAATGGAGGACCAGAAGAGACTCACTGAAATGAATTAAACTATTAAATGAATGTGTCATGAATTATTCAACATTGGCATTAAATCAATAAAATTACATATATGTGACATTCTAAAATAACCATTAAAAAGCACATTTTATAACATGTTTAATTATTTCATGGTCCATTTTTGGGAGAAACTGAATCAAATATATTTAGATTCTTACATTCAGTCGATCTCTTTTCAGGACATTTCTGAGCTGAAAACGTGAAGCTGAAACAGAAATGTTGACAAAACAAGTTGAGTTTTTCTGCCTGATCTTGTGAAAGTGTTCGGTACCTTTGGTCACATGACCCTCTCAGGTGCATTCCAGCGCTCGCCAGCGGCGGCCCGTCGACCTCCTGCCCTGTAATCAGCCGCCGCTGCTCGTCCGTCCCTCATTAGCAGCTGTAGAGCGCCGCCGCCGCCGCCACGTGCGTGATTTGTGCGTCTGTGTGTTTCAGGCTGCAGCGCTACGCTGGCGGGAAGGAGGCGCTGGAGGCGGAGCTTTACTCTCGCTTCGTCCTGGTCCTCAACGAGAAGAAAGCAAAGATCCGCCATCTGCAGGACGCCAGGTGAGGACGGGTTCTCACCTGCTGGTTCTGGAGGAGGCCCGGTCCTCCTGCAGAACCAGCAGGTCCGAGCGGCTCCAGAACCCTCCATCATTCTGATCTTCTCACAGGAACTCAGACGGACAGAGAAGCAAAAGTTCTGAGAGGTCGACCCGGTCCGCTGAGGAAGAGGAGGATGAATACGGAGGCAGCACCGATGAAGATGAAGCGCCGTCATCTCCACCATCCAGGAGTGAGTGAGCCTCAGAACTTTCTGTCCCACTTCACCTGAAGCCGCTCCGGTCAGAACCTCCAGAGTTCTGCCGTCAGACGGCCCGTGTCTTCAGAACCTCCAGAGTTCTGCCGTCAGACGGCCCGTGTCTTCAGAACCTCCAGAGTTCTGCTGTCAGACGACCCGTGTCTTCAGAACCACAGGAGTTCTGCTGTCAGACGGCCCGTGTCTTCAGAACCTCCAGAGTTCTGCTGTCAGACGACCCGTGTCTTCAGAACCTCCAGAGTTCTGCTGTCAGACGACCCGTGTCTTCAGAACCTCCAGAGTTCTGCTGTCAGACGACCCATGTCTTCAGAACCTCCAGAGTTCTGCTGTCAGACGACCCGTGTCTTCAGAACCTTCAGAGTTCTGCTGTCAGTCGACCCGTGTCTTCAGAACCTCCAGAGTTCTGCTGTCAGTCGACCCGTGTCTTCAGAACCTCCAGAGTTCTGCCGTCAGACGGCCCGTGTCTTCAGAACCCAGAGTTCTGCCGTCAGTCGACCCGTGTCTTCAGAACCTCCAGAGTTCTGCTGTCAGTCGACCCGTGTCTTCAGAACCTCCAGAGTTCTGCTGTCAGACGACCCGTGTCTTCAGAACCTCCAGAGTTCTGCCGTCAGACGGCCCGTGTCTTCAGAACCTCCAGAGTTCTGCCGTCAGTCGACCCGTGTCTTCAGAACCTCCAGAGTTCTGCTGTCAGACGGCCCGTGTCTTCAGAACCTTCAGAGTTCTGCCGTCAGACGGCCCGTGTCTTCAGAACCTCCAGAGTTCTGCCGTCAGTCGACCCGTGTCTTCAGAACCTTCAGAGTTCTGCTGTCAGTCGACCCGTGTCTTCAGAACCTCCAGAGTTCTGCTGTCAGAAGGCCCGTGTCTTCAGAACCGCAGGAGTTCTGCCTCTGGAAACACAAAGTGAAGTGTCGTGAAACAAGAACCTGAAGACCCAAAGTTCAGAACAAAACGAGCTGAACCTGAAAAACGATCACAAACACACAACAGCAAAGAAACACACAAAAACACACTAACAACAGAACACAAACAGCAACAACAAAGATCACACACTTCATAGATATACAAAAGATGAACAAAAACACAACAGCAAAGAAACACAAACTACAAGGGTATAAAGACACAAAAGCTACACAAAAGAACACACCATAACAAACAAACAACAGGACACAAACAAAAAAAACAAAACTTCAGGGATAGAGACACACAAACTGTCTCTATCATCGCACAAAGACACAACAAAACATAAATGCAATCCAGCAACAAAGATCACAAACTTCAGGGATACAAACTCACAAAGACACAAAAGAAAAACAAAGATCACAACCACAGCAGAACAAACACAAACACACTAATGAAGTGACGGAGACACAACGAAGATACAAAAAAAACCTGAACTATAAATACACAAAACCAAACGTGTCGTCACACAAACTGAACCACGTTCTCACATAAACAACAAAGACGGAACCGCCGTCTGACTCTGAACACGTTTGCTGGAGTGTGATGTTTGTGTTGGCGTGGGGGGGGCGGGGGGGCGCCACGGCCGCATCGGGACGTCCCGCTCCTCAGCCGGTCACCTCCAGACTCCTGGAGGAGGTGAGGGTTTTCCGTGACAGCTCCTCGCCGCTGCGTTTATGTTGTCCTGTCGTCATGGCGATGACTCAGAGCGGGGGGGAACTCCGCTCGTCTTTGTTCCCGCTGCTGCTTTTGGAGCAGGAACATGTGGTTTCAATCCTCTCTGGTCCCAGGCTGGGACAGACACCTTCTAAAAACGGCTCGACCCGTGTCGGGTTCTGATGCTGGATCCTGCCCCGCTTCTCTGGTCACGGAACCAAACTCCACAGAATCTTCAAGAACTTCATTTTCTAAATAAAAAACCAGGCAGAAAGGGGGGCGTGGCCTAATTTAAAGTATAACACTCAACTCCAGTTTTATCAACAGGAACTACAGGAAAAACGTTGTCATTGACTGTATTTGAGAACTGGACTGAGTGACTCCGCCCACCCGGTGTTTATAAATAAAGTTTGATTCAAGAACAGAAGTCAATGTTGATCTCCTGTTCTTCCTGCCTCAGGTTCCCGCCCTGACAGCCCATTGGACGACAGCCTACGTGACATCACAGACGTGGCCCCGAGCCGCAAGCGCCGCTTCCGGCACCACGGGCCGGATCCGGCGGGAAAACGGCCGGACGCGGAGGCGCGGCAGAAGGAGAGGTAGGAGCGCGGCTCCTCCCACATCGTCATGGTTTCACACAAAGATCCTTAAATGAAGACAGAAGCACTGCGGGAGTCTGGTTCCAAACGGAACCGCTTTAAACGGAACCGCTTTAAACAGAACCGGTTCCACACAGAACTGATTTAAAACAGAACCGACTTCAAACAGAACCGATTCCAAACAGAACCAGTTCAAACAGAACCGCTTTAAACAGAACCGCTTTAAACAGAACCGGTTCCAAACAGAACCGGTCCCAAACAGAACCGCTTTAAACAGAACCGATTCAAACAGAACCGCTTTAAACGGAACCGGTTCCAAACAGAACCGCTTTAAACAGAACCGGTACCAAACAGAACCGGATTCAAACAGAACCGGTTCCAAACAGAACCGGATTCAAACAGAACTGCTTTAAACAGAACCGATTCCAAACAGAACCGGTTCCAAACAGAACTGATTTAAAACAGAACCGGATTCAAACAGAACCAGTTTAAACAGAACCGCTTTAAACGGAACCGGTTCCAAACAGAACCGGTCCCAAACAGAACCGGTTCCAAACAGAACCGATTCAAACAGAACCGCTTTAAACGGAACCGGTTCCAAACAGAATCGCTTTAAACGGAACCGGTTCCAAACAGAATCGGTTCTGTTTGGAACCGGTTCTGTTTGGAACCGGTTCTGTTTGGAACCGGAACCACTTTAAACAGAACCAGTTCAAGCAGAACCGCTTTAAACGGAACCGGTTCCAAACAGAACCGGTCCCAAACAGAACCGGTCCCAAACAGAACCGGTTCCAAACAGAACCGACTTCAAACAGAACCGCTTTAAACAGAACAGATTTCAAACAGAACTGGTTCCAAACAGAACCGGTTTCCACCAGAACTGGTAGAACTTCTGGAGGGTTTGTTACAGATGTTCCCTCAGTCCAGTTGTTTTGTTTCCTGGATGTCAGTGAACGCAGCGTTTCCTCAGACGGCGGTTCCAGCCGTTACGCAACCTTCTCCTTTCTGTGTTTCTGTGTTCTGGAGAGTCGGGCCGGTCCGTGCAGAACTTCACAAAGCCGCCGCGCTGGCCTCATTCACTCTGGACGCGTCTCCGTCTGAAAGGTTTCCATGGAAACGCCTGTCCAACAGAGGGCTGAGCGAACGGCCGCTCGCTGACTCCACGTGCAGACAGAGCCGCTGGCCACGCCCACGACGGCGTCAAGCCCCCATCATGACCTCCTGCGTTCACTTCAGGAGGAGGAGGATCATGATTACTCCTCACTCGTGGAGTTAAGCAGAACCAGTTTTTCCTTCAGAGTGAAATCAGGAGATGAAACTCCACGAGTGAGTCATCTGGTCAGAAGGTGATCGTGTTCAGCAGCTGCACTTCTGCTTCCACCTCAGTAGAATCATCCAGATCTTCTTCAAATCACCTCTGTTTGTCACCATTCAAACCCAACCTTTATTTATAAAACACTGTTTACATTCATATGTGTCACAAAAGAGCAAGAACAAGAATCTGGATCAGGAAAACCAGGAAGATCTGAAGAGCAGCTGGGAAAAAGAGAAGAAGAACCAGAACCAGAACCTCCGTTACTGTCGTTGTTATCCTGCAGCGACATCAGGATCTGCTGCGGGAGATCCCGACGCTGAAGGAGATCCCGACGCTGAAGGAGATCCCGACGCTGAAGGAGATCCCGACGCCGCAGGAGATCCCGACTCTGCTCCCGACAATCTTTCCCAGATATCAGTCAAACCTCAAGTCTCCAAGTCTTGAATCGGAGGACAGCGTGCTGAGGGACTAGACTTTGAGGCCATGACTCGCTAAGAAGAATCAAACCAAAACCGGCTTTGAGGGAAGGAAAGTCAAAGCCTTTAGTCGACGAGTCAGAGTCGAGGGCCGAGGGCCGGGGGCCGAGGGCCGGATCAGAAGTTTACGTTTAAATGTAAGTAATGGCTTCATGCTGCAGCATTAAAGTTATTAAACAGCTGTTGTTATGATTATTCAAGCGCTAATGCTAGCAGACCGGTGGTACTGATGACGTCATATGAGACACTATTTTTCCCTCTCTCTCCGTTTGGAACAAACACGGAGGGATAAACGAGGGGGGAGGGAGAAGGGGGAGGGAGAGGGGGGAGGGAGAAGGGAGGCCGGATATTCGGATTGGGCCTTAAAGTTTAAAAAATGAGCTTTCTGCTAGCTTTTTGGAATATTTTGGGATTTTTTAGGCTGTTTTGGGGTTAGCTAATATTCTAGCTACATGCTAGCTGTTTTGGCTACGTTTATTTTTTGTTTTATTCGTCTAGTTTGGCATTTAGCTAATATTTTAGCTGCCATCAGCTTCAGCGTCTTCAGCTCTCAATTATGTTTAAAACTTTCAAAGTTTTAAAAATGTAGTTTTAGAGTTTAATAAATGTTTCTCCCGTTCAGCCTCAGGTGTGTTTGGGATTTTGAGTTTGACACCCCAGCTTTAGTTACTTTAGAGAGTACTCGAGTACTTTTCAGAACTTCAGCAGATGAAATACTTTGAAGAAGCTTCAAACATCTTCTTATCAGAAGAACAAAGTTCTGCTCAGGTCCAGTTCAGAACCTGCTCTTCACAAAGGAGCAGGAGGTCATGGAGGTCATCATCATCATCATCATCATCATCATCTGGAGGACTGAAGTCTTTCTGAGATGATGGTTCTCATGCTCCCACATTGTTTACATGGAAGTGTTTGTGTTCTCGGAGCTCAGCCGTCCGCCTCGGTCCTTCACACACGGACGGGTTCTGTAAACCCAGACGCCGGCGCTGCTGCGACTTCTCAGGTGACCCGCCCACCTGGATGGAGACTCGGTGGAACCACTGCCTCCACGGAGGCTCAGAACAGTGTCAGTTCTGAGGGGGCGGAGCCACAGATGTCAGGATCCACCTGGAAGATGAAAACACGGAGAAGACCGGCTGAACGTCACAAACCAAAGACAACAAATGTAAAAATCTTCATGGAGAAGCCTGTGGATGTGGAGGAAGACTCCTCTCCATCTTCATCACTCTGAAGGTTCTGGTTCAGGTTCTGATAAACGTTCTGCAGGTCAGAGAAGCAGAACATCCATCTGAAGGTCTTGAGAAACTTCGATCAGACGTTCAGTTCTTCCTCTCGTGTGAAGCAACAGTCTGGAGCCGGTTGGCCGGCCGCCGTGTTTTTGCTCCTTCTCCTTCATGACTCCCCCCGGTCCTCTTTTCTCCTCCAACTTCTGTTTTTTCTGCCCCTCTCTTCATCCGTTCCTGTGATTCATACCCAGTTGGGTTATTTCCAGTTTATCCACTTTCAGGGGCAAATTTCTCTCAAATGTGTGAATCAGAGTTTAGATCCTGTTGGAGAAACTGAAGACGATTCAAACCCAGAGGTCCTTCAGCGTCTCCTCAGAACATGATCACTGTAGCTCTGATGATGTCGTTCAGGCTCCAGAATCTGAGCTGAGACTCACAAGAACAAGAAAAACCTTCAGCATGACGAGAACACAAAGTTCCACGTAGACGCACACACACGCGCACACACACACGTGCGCACACACACGTGCACGCACACACGCGCACACACACGCGCACACACACACGTGCACGCACACGTGCGCACACACACGTGCACGCAGCTGTAAATACGGTCCATGTGTTTCTCGTCTTACGCACAAAACACTTCCTGTCTCAACAGGAAATCTCTGCAGTAAACCCCCCTCATTATAGCCCACTGACCTGTGTGTGTGTGTGTGCATGTGTGTGTGTGTACATGTGTGTGCGTGTACATGTGTGCAGGACAGGCCCCCCTGCTGGATCCAGTAAGCTGCAGACCCCCCAGCGCTCTGCAGACGCTGAAGATCTGTTCGAGGACTTCTGAGATCTTTTTGAGCCTGAAGGTCGGATTCTTCTGAGGAAAAGACGCTCTGATCACAGACCTGCAGAGCGACCTGCAGAGCGACCTGCAGAGGGACCTGCAGAGGGACCTGCAGAGCGACCTGCAGAGCGACCTGCAGAGGGACCTGCAGAGGGACCTGCAGAGAGACCTGCAGAGCGACCTGCAGAGGGACCTGCAGAGCGACCTGCAGAGCGACCTGCAGAGGGACCTGCAGAGCGACCTGCAGAGCGACCTGCAGAGCGACCTGTTGAGCGACCTGCAGAGTGACCTGCAGAGGGACCTGCAGAACGACTTGTAGAACGACTTTCGGAGCGACCTGCGGAACGACCTGTGGAGCTCACAGGAAGGCGCTGGATCTTAGACACAAGTGTTTTTTTCACTCAGGTTCCTTCTTCTTCTCTGTTGTTTTTGGTCTTTGAATCAATAAAGTTTTGGTCTTTTGTCTAGACCAGAGGTCTTCAACCTGCAGCTCCAGATCCACATGAGGCTCTTTCATCTCTCCATAGTGGCTCTGGAGGAAGAAAAATACAATTATTGTACATTTAAAAAAAATTGGAGATTAGCTTTTATTTTAGCAAAATGCTAATGTTTTTGGCTAATGTGTTACCTACTTGAGTTTTTAGATTAATTTAGAATTTTAGCTTCTATTTGAGCAACATGCTAACGTTTAGCTAACATTTAGCAACATTTGAGCAACATGCTAACGTTTTTGGCTAAGTTTTCTGAGGAATCTTATGCTAATTTCAAGTTTAGTTAATATTTTAGTAAGAATTTAGCTTCTATTTGAGCAACATGCTAACGTTTAGCTAACATTTAGCAACATTTGAGCAACACGCTAACGTTTTTGGCTAAGTTTTCTGAGGAATCTTATGCTAATTTCAAGTTTAGTTAATATTTTAATAAGAATTTAGCTTCTATTTGAGCAACATGCTAACGTTTAGCTAACATTTAGCAACATTTAAGCAACATGCTAACGTTTTTGGCTAAGTTTTCTGAGGAATCTTATGCTAATTTCAAGTTTAGTTAATATTTTAATAAGAATTTAGCTTCTATTTGAGCAACATGCTAACGTTTAGCTAACATTTAGCAACATTTGAGCAACACGCTAACGTTTTTGGCTAAGTTTTCTGAGGAATCTTATGCTAATTTCAAGTTTAGTTAATATTTTAATAAGAATTTAGCTTCTATTTGAGCAACATGCTAACGTTTAGCTAACATTTAGCAACATTTGAGCAACATGCTAACGTTTTTGGCTAAGTTTTCTGAGGAATCTTATGCTAATTTCAAGTTTAGTTAATATTTTAGTAAGAATTTAGCTTCTATTTTAGCAACATGCTAACGTTTTTGACTAAGTTAGTTTTCTGAGGAATTTTAGGTTATTTTTGAGCTCAGCTAGTAATTAAGCAACAAGCTAGCTTTTTCGACAGATTTGACCTCTAATGAGTTTTTTATGCTAATTTGGAGTTTAGCTAATATTTAGCTATATGCTAACATTTACAGCTAATTTGTTATCTACTGGGGGTTTTAGTCTAATTTTGAGGTTATTTCAGAAACATGCTAACATTTTTGGCTGATTTTATTTACAGAGAAATGTTATGCTAATTCGAAGTTTAGCTAGTAATGAAGCATCAAGCTAGCTTTTTTGCTGCTAAAGTTAAAAACGTAAAAAAAAAAAAACAACCTTTTTGAGAGATGTTAGGTTCTTTTTATATATTTTTTTGCTTTTGTTCGTGCCAAAAATAGATTTATATATATTTATATTTTATTCACATTTATTTAAAAAAAAAAAAAACGAAAAGGTGGTTATGAACGCAAATCCAAATTTCTTAAAGGCTAACGTGAGTCAATGCGGCTCCTTCAAGGTTCTGATCAGAAGCCCAAATGGTTTTCTACTCTTAAAGGTCGCCGACCTCTGCTCTAAACGTTTTCTGCCGTCTCGCCTGTAAGAAGCTGGAGCCTCAAACTGCTGAGGATCTCTGAGAAGAAGTGGGGCAGAAGTTAAGCCCCGCCTCTAACGTGTCAGGGGTTCCCTCCCCTCTCCTGGGCGGTGTGGCGTCCGTCTGCGCTCCTCCTCCTCATGTTCCCATACAAGCGGCTGCAGAGAGGCTGCTCTGCTCAGAGGAGCTTCAGTCAGGAGTTTCCCTCAGACTGCAGGAGTTTTCAGAAGGTAAGAGAGACCTTCACAGATTCCTGTAGATGAAACCTGAATGATGATCCATGGAGACCTGCAGGAGAACTCGACCTCCTCTGACATCAGAGAGGAAGTGGATGGGAGTTAATGGAAGCTCAGCAGGTTTACTGGAAACCGCCTCCTTTGATCTTTAGAAACCACATCGCTATAAAAACTAAGAAATGTTTGAGAAAACGGATGAATGTTCAGCTTCACGTTGAAGAGCAGACTTATGGGAGTTTTTATTTCACTGCAAAACTCCAAAGACTTTGTTCTCCTCTTAATTTTTCTGTCGACAGAAATGATCTGATTAATAAAGTTTTTCTTAGTTTGAGAAAATTTCCTCTTAAAACACCATGTAGTTTTGACCCTGTTGGCAGATGTTTTTGAAGAATTTAATACTTATTTTGGGGGTCTGCAGTGTATGGGGGGGCTGATAGACTTACATTTTACAGCTTGGAACAAATATGTTTCAGCTTTTATTATCAGTTTGATCAAATACAGAAAACTAAAACAGAATATTCATTCCCATTTTGCAAAAAAAAAACTTGATATAATTTCTAAATCTGCTTTATTTTCTTAAACTATTTTTCCAATTACAGTTTAACTGAAGTTTTATTCTTTTTTAGTGATTTAAAGTAAAGTAACTCGTCACGGATCTTCATCTGTGTCCGTCTCAAAGCTGCCTCATATTTCTCTGTATTTATTAACTTGAAGAAAACGAATGTTTGATGAATTTCTGGCCTACACTCTCATCCTTCTTGATGCTTTAGTTTGACTCCAGAACTCCTGCTTCCATTCCGTTTTATTAGTTTAGTCTGACAGATTTTTGGAACTTTCTTCTTCTTCTTCTGGAGTCACTTTATTCCCCCTCATTCGATGCAGAAACGGACCTTCCTGCCCGACATGATCGGAACCGCCCTCTCTCTCCTGCTCTGCCTCGCCGGTCTCTGCTCAGCTCGGCCTCAGCCAGGTGAGTCCCGCAGGAAGTGATGTCATCCGCCTCCAAGCTTCTTACAAACAGAGAACTAGAACCAAATCTAAGCAGCACATTAAAAAGTATATATATTCATATGAAAATGATCATATCTGACATATAAAACCAAACTGAAAGTTAAAAAAGAGTTTTATAACTTTATTATTACATATTTTTGTAGATATCTATGAAAATCCTCAGATCAAAAAAAGTTGCTTCACTTCTCCTTCAGAAAACGACATGAATGACATGATATGAAAACAACATGTACATAAAATAAAGTTTTTAAAAATAAAAATAAATCATTCCAGAACATTTGAACCACATTACAGTCATTAAACAGGCGCTGCTGACCTCTCACACATGGACCATGCAATATCTGGATATTATATCTTATATGTAAAAATTCTTTAAATGGATTTCTTTCGTTTGTGGGAGTGATCCAGAGTTTAGTCAGTGCTGCAGTTTCTGCTGCAGGAGGACCAGCAGGACGTCTCACTTTTGGACAATAGCGCCCCCTATAAGCAGGAAGTGCCAGCTTCTCATTCCAGGTGGTTCTGTCCGCTTCAGGACTCTTTTTGATGGAAGGTTAAACTGCAGCTGATGGGATTTTAGCAGCTGCTCTCTAAATCTGATGGATTTGTCAGCAGAAACATTCCTCCTTCTGTCAACTGTGTCTGAATCACAAATCTCTTCATCGAGCGACGATCTCGTTTGTCCAGAGATGTTCAGTTCTTTCATTCTTCTCAGCAGCACGGATCTGCTGTCGGTCTGCTTTAGTAGTTTCCTCTTTGACACCTGAGGCGTCGCCGGTGACGCTCGAACACAAATCACGCCGCTGGAACGCCGCTGATCGTGTTAACGGTTAAACAGTGACAGAAGATTAAAGAACGTGAAGACCGGAGCTCAGGTGTTGGAGGGTTCATTGAACTCACCTGATAGATCAATGATCACAGGAGACTCCAAATCATCCATCATTTTAATCGGACACCTTTATTTTACGAGCAGCGTCCCAACGACGCTCGAGGAGTTTAAATCTAAAAGTACTAAAAGAAAGAAAAAGCCTTTTCCTGAGGTCAAAGGTCAACGGAACTTCGGTTGTGGCGGTATGGGTGTGAAAATGAGTGAATCACCAAATTTTACACTTTGTTGCAAAATGGCCGCCAAGCTCTGTGTTCTGAGGCCATCCCATAATAATTTTAAACCTTCCTCTGGATGTCCCGGACACATGTTTTAGTGGATATTTAGAATGATTTTTGAGCCCCATAAATTCATTTTCAGTGTGTAAATGTTGGGGGGTTTCTGAGTGTGTGGCGGCGGCGGCGGGGTGGGAGTTGCTCAAAAGCGCGGTAAGAGAGAAGATGTGAAAACGACGGGTTCCTTCAGTCCAACACTTCAGGACAGAATCCTTTTTTGAGTTTTCTAAAACAACTTTTCTTGTCCTGCTGCAGCGTCCCCTCCGAGGGTCCAGTGGAGGTCGTCCGGCTCTCTTGCGGGGAAGGTGGTGTTACCGTGTCACCTCCTCCCGGCTCCCGCCGCCTCCACGTCTGCCGAGGACGTTCGGATCAAGTGGGTGAAGCTGGAGGAGCGGGAGGAGCAGTTGGTGCTGGTGGCTCAGGACGGGGAGGTGAAGGTGGGGGAGAAGTACCGCGGCAGGGCGTCGGTTCCGATCCGCCCGCGGTCGGACGGGGACGCCTCGCTGGTGCTGACCGACCTCAGGGCCAGCGACTCCGGGCTGTACCGCTGTGAGGTGGTGGACGGGATGGACAACATCCAGGACGCCGTCAGCCTGAACGTCTCTGGTGGGTTTTGGGTTCCAGCGCAGTGGTTCTGATCCGGTTGGGTGCTGTGATCACTCAGACCATTTTCAGGACCCAAGAACGGTTCTGTTCACGTGAAACAAATAGATCCGTAAAAGTAGAGATCAATCAGACGGGTAATGCTAAAGTCAGCTAGCTTGATGCTAACGTATAATAGGATTTCCCATAGGACGGCTAATGCTAAACACACTTCTGTCTAAATGAAAATAAGCATTTGTGGTCTAAAACCCAGTTTTTTGCTCATTCTTTCTTCTTCTGGAATGAGGTGTAATCCTATAGCGTGATCGCCACCTAGTGGTCAAACTGACTCCCACTGTCAGAGGGAAGCTGCTTCCGGACTCATCATGGAGGGTTTGGGTCTGTTATTAATGTGTTCTAACAGCTTGGAGCTTCACAACATCCTGGTCCTCCAGAACTCTTAAAGCCTCAGTTCCACCCATTGATTGTTTATAGAGAACTGGACTGTGTGACCCTTGGTTTCCAAACAGGAAGTGGCTCCAAGAAGCCAACATCCCATCTCTGTAGAATTAAACAGCTGTTATCTCATTCTATTGGTCAGAAGGAACATTCTGGTTCTCATACCTTTAACATCTTCTTGAATATTTATGATATTTTTACTGTAGCACAAGTTTTTCAAGTCATAAACCGACCAATCAGGCATCTCAGTAAAAGTAGTCGGGGCCAGCAGGCCCAGGCGATCGTCTAATCGATTGGCTGACCCCCACCTCCAACTTTTCAGATGTTTGACAGTATTATGTAGCCCAATTTCAAGTAGAGGTGTGGCCTTCCATCAAGCTCCCTCCTGATTGGCCAGAGTGGTTGCCACAGAATCTTTGACTCTGACCAATCGCTGCTTACTGACACGTCTGGCTCCAACATGGTGGCGTCTGTATTGTGACAGAAATGGCGACTGAATTGACTTAATTTGGTTGGAGCCGGAATAAACCATTTTCTATGGATGACGTCACTTACTCAGTCCAGTTCCCACGTACAGTCAATGGCGGCAGGCTTATGGACGCAGCCTGGCATCGAATGTTCGAAGCGTTTGATGGACAGATTCTACTGATTCAGTTGAAGGGGTGTGGCCTTCTAACATGCTCACGACTGATTGGAGAGACTGGTTGCCATGGAAACATAAGAACCAACCAAGGCTAGCTAAGGGAGTCTGGTTCCAACATGGCGAAGCATCGGGGAAAATGGCGACTGAACTGACTTAATTTGTTTGGAACCAGAAGTAAGTCTGCCGATGACGTCTCACTCACTCTGTCCGGTTCTCTACATACAGTCAATGGTTCCATCTGAGCAGCGCTCACATAGAGAAACGGTTTGATTCCACTGAGAGTCCCGGGACGGACACTCCACGCCCCGAGACAGCGACGCTCTGCTTCCTCTTACAGGATCTGATGTGAATCCTCAGAAATTCTGATCCAGTGACAGTTTGGTTCCTAAATAAGTGGAAAAACGCTTTTATAGCCGCAGATCATTACCACAGATTCCACATCACGGCTGAAGGCGAGTCTTTGTCTGACCCGGACACACAAAGAGCCCGTCTGTGACGGCGCCCACATCCTCCTGCCGCTCCGCCAGGGTTTCCCTGACGGGATGAGCGCTCCGTCCTCCTTCAGCGGGGAATCCTGTAATCTTCTGTCATTAGGGATCGCTGCTGATGAGAGTCGCTGACGGGACGTGTCATCATCAGGCCGACGGCTCGATGAAAAGCTTCATTATGACGTCATGACTGTAGAATCTGAGCCGGCGTTCAGAGGTCCAGACTCTGGAAACAGAACCTCAGCTTTCAATTTCTTTATGTTTTCATCTCTTATCATAAATAATAGGAATAAATTATGACACTTGAAGGCCCTTATTGGTTGAATAAAAATAGGCATAAAAATCACAAAGTTTAAAAACGTAATAAATCACAATGAATGTGTTTCTTCATGTAATATTTGGATTTTTTTCCTACCTGGAAGTAAAACCACTCGATTCTGGAGGCTCCGCCTGCTGCAGACGGATCAAAATGCCTCTTTGGGGTTCTTTATAGAGAGGAATGAACATTAAAATGCATTTAAAACCTCAAAAAGTAGAATTCTCATGGTAGGGCCCCTTTAAACTCAGTCTGGGATGGACGGGCAGTGACTAATTCCTGGAGCGGAACAGCCGTGTGGGAAGGAGCATCAGGTGCAGGGAATACTATAATAGTAAAAATATATATAATATGTGTGATTTTTCTGATGCGTGGAATCAAAAATGGTCCTGAGACTCTTAACCTGTGGGGGGTGGGGGGGGGTTGGGGGGGTGTTATTATATGTTAAAAAAAAGATGTTAACTTTGGAAATAAATATAGAGTTTAATCCTGGCATCTGGACTTCAAATCTTTATCACTTTTATCCAAGTGAGGTTGGATAAATATATTCTCACTCCCGTCTGGTGACAGACTGGTGTTTGGTTAAGCCCCCCCCCCACCCCCCACAATGATCTCAGATAAACCATCCAAACTGGATTAGGTCCAGAGTTGGGATCAAAGGCCACACTGAGCTCAGTGTCATCGGCATAGAGGTGGATTCAGGTGTTATGTTTCTTGTCATGTGTAAGTAGATCTAACATGAAGAGTAGTGGACCCCAGACAGAGCCCTGAGGAACACCACATCCCACTGTCGCTGACTGAGAATCAGAGTTCTTGAGTAGGATCAGAGATCTGAACGTAAACCAGGTGAGGGTCACGTTGGAGGAGAAGCTGAGGAAGAGGCGTTTGTGTCAAACGGTGCGTTCAGGTCCAGCAGGACAAGTTTGGACTGAAGATTCTGACATCAGTGACTCGTTAGGGATTTCTATTCTACGAGTCTCAGTGGAGAGAACAGAAGTCTGAAACGGGTCGGACCTGAGCAGCAGCTGAGATCCGGATCTTGAGGACCTCAGGCTGAGTTTGTCTTTCCTCAGCATCAATGTCTGATCTTCTTCTGTGGTTTCTCCTGTTGTTCCCCATCCTCACGTTTCTAGATTGTTCCAGCATTTGTCTGAAAACCCGCCGCTGTTCCGTCGGCTGCAGCTGACTTCCTGCTTTCTCCTCAGGTGTGGTTTTCTACTACAACAAAAAAGATCACAAAATGACCTTTTACCAGGCAATAGAGGCGTGCCACGCCGTCCACGCCTCCGTCGCCACCCCCGAGCAGCTGCACGCCGCCTTCCACGACGGCATGGACCAGTGTGACCCCGGCTGGCTCGCCGACCGCTCGGTCCGGTACGTCCGGACGCCGTCCCGCGCCCTGAATCTGTCCTGGCCTGAACCGGAGTCTCATCAAGTCGCTCTCTCGCTCTCAGGTATCCGATCTGGCGGCCTCGAGAGGGCTGCGAGGGCGACCTGGGCGACCGCAAAGGCGTGAGGTCGTACGACATCCGCGACCCTTCAGAGCTGAACGACGTCTACTGTTTCACAGACCAACTGGACGGTGATCATCCTGAGACCTCACATTCAAACTATTACTAACTCATTATATGAGTTTTCACCCAAATATTCTGATAGTTCAACGTCTAACAAAACTAACGAGATCATCTGAAGCTAGTTAGATGTATTCAGTTACTTTATTGTTTGTGTTCTATTATTTAACAGAAACACTTTTTAACATTAAATCTGACAGAACAAAACCAGAAGATGAGTAGAAGAGCCGCATTACCCACAGTAACGCTGGTGTGAATGTTTTTGACTGGAGATTAGGGCTGCCACGATTAGTCGACTAATCGACGATTAATCGACTATTAAAATAGTTGACAACTAATTTAATAGTCGATTAGTCGTTACTTTATAATATATGGAGTTAGAGTGTCGTAAAGTTGAAAGTTATAATAAAAATATGCTAGCTTTTAGACTATTTTGGCATTTATCAAGGTTTGTTTAAGCTATTTTGGAGTTTAGCTAATATTTCAGCTACAAGCTAGCTATTCTGGTTAATTTAGGCTTTTTTCAGTTTTTTTGGCTAACTTGAGTTTAGCTAATATTTCAGCTAGATGCTAGCTGTTTTGGCTAAGTTAAGCTTTTTAAAAAACGTTTTTTAAGGGTGTTTTGGAATTTAGCTCATTTTTAAGCTACATGCTAGCTATTTTGGAAAATTTAAGATTTTTTTCAGTTTTTTAAGGCTATTTTGGAGTTAAGTTCATATGTCAGCTAGATACTAGCAGTTTTGGCTAGCTGAGGCTTTTAATTATTTTTTTAGGCTAATTTGGAATTTAGCTAATATTTCAGCTACAAGCTAGCTATTCTGGTTAATTTGGGCTTTTTTCAGTTTTTTTGGCTAACTTGGTGTTCAGCTATTATTTCAGCTAGATGTTAGCAGTTTTGACTAACTTAAGCTTTTTTTTTTAAAAAAAAAAAGTTTTTAGGTGTTTTGGAGATTAGCTAATATTTAAGCTATATGCTAGCTGTTTTGGAAAATTTAGGATTTTTTTCAGTTTTTAGTTAATTTCATATGTCAGCTACATGCTGCAGTTTTGGCTAGCTGAGGCTTTTAATTATTTTAGGCTAATTTGGCATTTAGCTAATATTTTAGTGGCTATCAGCTTTAGTGTTTTTAGCTATCAATTTCAGCATCTTCGCTATCGTCGCTCGCTTCAGCTTCAAAATTCAGTTTACAGCATTCACACAAGCATTTTCGCAGATAATGCTTGTGTGGATATATTTAGTTTTTAGTTTGTTAAAACTAATAATGGATAATATGTGTGTTTTACATCCAGTTTGTGCATGACCCGATTAGTCGACTAATCGGAAAAAATAATCGGTGATTAGTCGACTATTAAAATAATTGTTTGTGGCAGCTCTACTGGAGATGCTGAAAACATTTACTGTAAATGCTAAAGCTATAAAGCTAAAGCTTTTGCAAATTGTTAAAGTTGCTAATGCACTTAAAGGGGCAGAAATTGAAGAATTTCTTGAAAACTTGCTAAAATGCACAAAAGAATGAGACGAATTTATTGAAAATTTGACTAAAATTTTTAAAGGTGTAAGATGTATTAATACCAAAAGTACAAGCATGAATGTCCTGGATGTGCTGAACGTATTGATGCCGATATTGCATACATTTTAAAATGCTTAAAAAATTGGAGGAATTTCTTGAACATTTTCAAAACTTGAGGCATTTGAAGGAAAATTTTTAAAAATCCCAAATAAATTCAAATTTTGCTCAAACATTTGGTGTTTTGCTAAAATGTGTTAATTTAAATTTAATTTTTTTTTTCAGAAATCTCTTTTTTGGTTTTGTGATGGTTCTGCATCACAATCCTTTTTTGATTGAATACTTCCAGTTCACTAGTTTTTAATTTGTCAGAATTCTCTCAATTTTTCTGAAAATGTTGAAATCCATCTTGAATATTTTCATTTGGGTTGATTTCGCTCCTGCAGGTGAAGTCTTCTACCCCCCCTCCCTCAGTGAAAAGCTCAGCTTCCAGCAGGCCACAGAGGAGTGCGAGAAGCACGACGCCGTGCTGGCGTCCACCGGCCAGCTGTTCGCCGCCTGGAGGGCGGGGCTTAACCGCTGCGACTATGGCTGGCTGTCCGACGGGAGCGTCCGCTATCCCATCAACGTCCCGCTGCCTCAGTGTGGCGGGGGCCAGGTGGGGGTCCGGACCCTCTACAAGCACCAGAACCAGACCGGCTTCCCCGACCCGGAAGAGCGTTTCGGAGCGTACTGCTTCAAAGGTGAGGACCGCTCCACGTCCGTCCGGGTTCAGGCCAACGTTTACGAAAAATAGGATTTAGAAAAACACAACAAACATTTAGAAAACCACTAAATGTTTTAGGAGAAAACATAAAAAGTGTTAACTATAAATAAAATAAAATATATAAAATACTTTATATAAAAGCTTAAAAAATGTTAGAATTTGAAGTTGAATTTTGTGATTGATCGACTGGCGTAAGTTTCAGAAGGTTGACGTCTTATCTGCAGCTCCAGCAGTGATAACCGTCCAGCCCCCAAGCCCCGCCCCTCTTCACATTTCAACTGTGGGTGCCTCCAACTTCTCTGTTTGGTTACCCTTTAAAGGAAACCATTCAACATTTCAGAGAAACAACCAAATGTTTTAGGAAAAAAAATGAAAGAAAAACCTTTAAATTAAAAAAATAAGATTTCTTAGAGAAACCCAAACTATTGATAAAAAGAAATGAAATGTTTCAGTGGAAAAAAAAACCTTTTTATGGAAACGTGTTTCAGAAAAAGACCAAATGTTTAGAAAAACAAGAAAACATCGCAGAAAATAAATCCTAACCTTTCCGACATAACTCTTTCAAGAAAAAAATCTGCATTTACGAACATTGATTTACCCAACCAAAACATGATGTCAAATATATTCCACAAAATAAAAAAACAACTTTTTGAGCTTTAAAGTGAATTATAATGTTCATTCATCACTATGAACAACCAAAACACACATCCCCTCCCGACGCACCAAAACGAGCGGGTCCTCACGAGGTGATGTCACAGAGTGAGAACCGCCCCCTCCAGGAAGAGTCTGGGCTGCCAGCCCCGCCCCCAGGCTAACACACACACTCTCCACAGAGCTAGCGTCTTCAACAAAACACTTTCATTTCAGTCTCCTCCAGGACAGAATCAAATCTACATTAAAATTATTTTCTGCATTTTAACCTGAAGTTTTTCTTGTCCTGCTGCAGCGTCCCCTCCGAGGATCCAGTTGGGGTTGTCCGGCTCTCTTGCGGGGAAGGTGGAGTTACCGTGTTACTTCCTCCCGGCTCCCGCCGCCTCCACGTCTGCCGAGGACATTCGGATCAAGTGGGTGAAGCTGGAGGAGCGGGAGGAGCAGTTGGTGCTGGTGGCTCAGGACGAGGAGGTGAAGGTGGGGGAGAAGTACCGCGGCAGGGCGTCGGTTCCGATCCGCCGGCGGTCGCAGGGGGACGCCTCGCTGGTGCTGACCGACCTCAGGGCCAGCGACTCCGGGCTGTACCGCTGTGAGGTGGTGGACGGGATGGACAACATCCAGGACGCCGTCAGCCTGAACGTCTCTGGTGGGTTTTGGGTTCCAGCGCAGTGGTTCTGATCCGGTTGGGTGCTGTGATCACTCAGACCGTTTTCAGGACCCAGGAACGGCTGGGGTGTGCTGAGTGAAGACGTTTGGACGTTAGCTGTTGTTCATTATGTCACAACCCATCGATACTTGGTCACTGTAGGTTAGACCCGGAGCCCTCGGGGTAATTCTATCTGCCCCTCCAGATCATTTTATTTATTGTCATTAATGACCCGATGTTGTCTTGTTCTCGTTTCTAACTTGTATAATTTTGACAAAATATGTTTTTATAGAGAGTAAAATATTGAAAGTTATTTAAGGTTTAAGTTGATTTATTCTGGAATAATATTCCTGCTTTTTATTATTCATATTGTAAAATATTACAGTTTAAAGTTGTAAAAGTGGTCGAAATTTGACTATTTTGGTATTTACTAAGATATTTTTGGCTATTTTGGCTAATATTTTAGCTACATGCTAGCTGTTTTGCATAACTTAAGTTTTTTTAGGCTAACTTGGCATTAAGAAGCATTTTCAGCTTCAGTCTTTTCAACTATCATCACTAGCATCTTCAGCGTCCAAATTCATCTTCCAGCATTCACACTAGCATTATCACAGGTAATGCTAAAGATCTAGTCCATAATTATGTTAAAAAGTTACAGTTTTAAATATGAATGTTGAATAAACGTTTCTCCTGCTCGACCTGCGACCTCTGGTGTGTTGTGGATTTTGGCCCCCTGTGGGATTGAGTTTGACCCCTCTGGTCTATGGGGACACACCAGAAAATAAACCATTAAAACTGTCATATACTGTAATTCATTCCAGTTTGGCCGGATTAATTAGCTTGATGGGCACCGGACTGTAGTTTGCCCACCCCTGTGCTCCAGTGGGTGTCATCAGCGTAGAAGTGGATTCAGATGTTGTGTTTCTTGTCAAGTGTCGGTAGATCAAGATAAAGAGTAGGGGACCACGGACAGAGCCCTGAGGAACACTACGTTACTGTAGCTGACTGAGCATGGAAGATCTTGAATACAATCAGAGGTAAAACCAGGTGAGGGTCCTGTTGGAGAGGAGAGGTTTGGATTAAACGGTGCGTTCAGGGACAAGTTTGGAAAAAAGAATCTGAAACTGGACCCAAGATGTTTGGATCAAGAGGATCCGAGTCGGGTTTTAGTTTCCTAACATTAGATGTCAAACAGTTCCCTCCACATAAATGTCTGATTTTCTCTTTCGGTTTCACCTGTTTTCCACTTTTTTTTAGAATTTCTCTGAAAGTTTCCAGCATTCCGATCATCTTTGGTTTTTCTCCTCAGGCGTGGTCTTCCACTACAGATCCAACAGCGGACGCTACTCTCTGGACTTCCACCGAGCCACGGAGGCGTGCCGCGCCGTCCACGCCTCCGTGGCCACACCCACACAGCTGTTCGCCGCCTTCCAGGACGGCCTGGACCAGTGCGACGCCGGCTGGCTCGCCGACCAGTCGGTCCGGTGCGTCCGGACGCCGCCGCGCATCCCGAATCTGTCCTCGCCTGAAGCTCACGGAGACGCGTTCTCGTTCTCTCAGGTATCCGATCACGCGGCCTCGACGGGGCTGTGAGGGCGACCTGATGAGCCACCGAGGCGTGAGGACGTACGGCGTCCGCGACGCCACCGAGGAATACGACGTTTACTGTTTCATAGACCGACTGGAACGGTGAATATTCTGTAGATGTATTTAGTTACTTTATTATTTGTGTTTTATTTTTATGACAGAACAAAACATAATAAGAATGACATCATATTTCATTTTATTATGAACATATTTTGCTCATTCGATGGGTTTTTAAATAACATTTTGTTGTAATTTTGTTTAGATAACTCAATAATTTAGTTGTTTTTTCCTTTAAAAATACTTATAAATATTATTATTGCTTTTCTACGGAGCCCCTAAAGGGACATCGGCACAAATAAAAAATAATAATAATAGTAAAAAAAAAAAAATCTAACTCGTGGCCACGACATACTGGAGCCCCTAAAGGGACATCGAAAAAAAAAAAAAAACAATTTCTATCTCGTGGCCACGAGTTAGTAAGTCGTGGCCACGAGATAGTAAGTCGTGGCCACGAGATAGTAAGTCGTGGCCACGAGATAGTAAGTTAGAATTTTTTTTTTTAAACTTTAATTTTTTTTTTTACTTTATTATTATTATTATTTTTTTTTTGTTCGATGTCCCTTTAGGGCTCCGTACTTTTCCCTCTATTTTCATTTTTTTTTTTTACATTAAATAATTTTTTTGACTGAATACTTCCTAGTCATTTTAATGTTTTTTGGTCATTTTTAAATTAATTATAGTTTAAATAAATTATTTTTTTTGTCATAATTTTTACTTTCTGAAAATGTTGAAATCCATCTTGAATATTTCCATTTGGGTTGATTTCGCTCCTGCAGGTGAAGTCTTCTACCCCCCCTCCCTCAGTGAAAAGCTCACCTTCCAGCAGGCCACAGAGGAGTGCGAGAAGCACGACGCTGTGCTGGCGTCCACCGGCCAGCTGTTCGCCGCCTGGAGGGCGGGGCTTAACCGCTGTGACTACGGCTGGCTGTCCGACGGGAGCGTTCGCTATCCCGTCACAGTCCCCTGGCCTCAGTGTGGCGGGGGCCAGGTGGGGGTCCGGACCCTCTACAAGCACAAGAACCAGACCGGCTTCCCTGACCCGGGAGAGCGTTTCGGAGCGTTCTGCTTCAAAGGTGAGGACCGCTCCACGTCTGTCCGGGTTTAAAAGAAAAATATTTTTAAATATTTTAGAAAACTAACCTTACAGAAAACACGCTTCAGGTTTTAGAAAAACACGAAACATTAAAAGAAAATTGTTTAACTCTTTAACGCTGAAACTCCAGTGTTTATGTTCTTTTATTTACGCTTTTCTCCTTCACAATCTACTGGAATTATCGTGTTATCGGTTTCATGAGTTACACTATGTTAAGGGTTTATATTAAAAATAAACTTTAAAGGAAAAGAACAAGATTTCTGAAGGTGCATTTTAGGGCTGCCACAAACGATTATTTTAATAGTCGACTAATCATCGATTAATTTTTCCGATTAGTCGACTAATCGGATCATGGACAAAGTGGATGTAAAGAAAATCTGAAATATGATTAGCTTTAAAACAAAAAAAATCCTAAATAAGCTAAAATCGCTAGCATATAGCTGAAATATTAGCTAAACTCCAAATTAGTCTAAAAAACTGTAAAAATTCCAAATTAGCCAAAATAGCTAGCATGTAGCTGAAGACATAGCAAAACTCCAAATTAGCCTAAAAAACTGTAAAAAATCCCAATTAGCCAAAATAGCTACATATAGTGAAATATTAGCTAAACTCCAAATTAGCCTAAAAAACTGTAAACATGTCAATTAGCAAGCTAACATGTAGCTGAATATTAGCAAACTCCAAATTAGTCTAAAAAACTGTAAAAAATTCCAAATTAGCCAAATAGCTAGCATGTAGCTGAAGTAATAGCAAACTCCAATTAGCTTTAAAAAAACTGTAAACATTTGAATAGCTAGCTAACATGTAGCTAAATATTAGCATAAACTCCAAATTAGCCTAAAAAACTGTAAAAATTCCAAATTAGCCAAAATAGCTAGCATGTAGCTGAAATATTAGCAAAACTCCAAATTAGCCTAAAAAACTGTAAAAAAATCCCAAATTAAGCCAAAATAAGCTAAACATTGAAACTGAAAATATTAGCTAAACTCAAAATTAGCCTAAAAAAAACTGTTAAAAAATTTCAAAAATTAACCCAAAATAGCTAGCATTGTAGCTGGAAATAATAGAAAAACTCTAAAATTAGCCCTAAAAAACTGTAAACATTTAGAATTAGCTAGCTAACATAGCTTAAAGAAACAACTGCCAAATTTGCAAACTACAAAAACTTGAAAAAAAACTCCTAAATTAGCAAAATAGAGCTAAAATGTAGCTGAAATATTAGCTAATTCCAAATTAGCCTAAAAAACTGAAAAAGCCTAAATTAGCCAAAATTAGCTAGCATGAAGCTAATATTAGCTAAACTCCAAAAATAGCCTGAAAACCCTTAATAAATGCCAAAAAATAGTCTAAAAAGCTAGCAGAAGTCATTAACCTTCAACTTAACTAACAGTCTGACGTCCAATATTATAAAAGTAACGACTAATCGACTATTAAATAGTTGTCGACTATTTTAATAGTCGATTAGTCATCGATTAGTCGACTAATCGATGAGTCATCGATTAGTCGACTAATCGTGGCAGCCCTAATGCATTTACACCAAACGGGATTCGCATGCAGAGGCCGCCAGTTTCAGTTAAGTGGATAGAACAGACGCGACTGTTCAGATCTGAAGTCCCGCGGCGTGATCTGAGCGGCGGGTGCGGCTCGAAGGTCAGGCAGTAGCTTGAATTGGGTGGCCGAAATGTAAATATCTGAGTTTTGACAGGTCGCTGCGTCGCATCCACCAATCAGGAGCTCAGCTTTGGTCACGGGATGTTTTCAGTGACTCGATCAGCAGGTAGGATATTAATCCAGAGCGTTTTTGTCCTGAACTTCCATCCTTTTCCTTTACCCGCTGGAGCCGCAGGTTCATCTGGCTACTTTCGGATGAAGGCGGGAAATACTCGGCGGCTTTCTCTCCCGCGGTGGAGCTCACTTGCCCGATACGCCGGCAGACAGAGAGCCTTCAAGTTCAGCCACAGAGACACAGAAACACAGTGGAAGCGGCTGTCATACAGACACGCCCCCTGTACTGGAAAATCATATAAACTCAAACATGATAACTGATGTTTTTGTGGAACTTTCAACAATAAATAACACCGTTCCTTATAGCGATCATCCTAAATGCATTAGCTGGTGGCTCCTCCCACATGTGTCAAGGAACACATTTTTTGACCACCGAATTCGTCATGTGATAAAAGAGGGGTGGGGCATGAGAATTTGTTGTGCGTTTGGCGTAAATCCACCTTGACGCGACTCGCGCAACAGATTGTTATGCCCCGCCCCTCTTTCGTCAAGCAAAAAATGTGTCCCTGAGCTTGACGCCGCGGGAGGGAGGAGCTACCTGCTAATGTTTTTAGCCCAAAAGTATCCGATGAGCTCTGCAAACCTGCGGCTCCAACATTTATGAAAGTTCAGGACCCAAACGCTGGCTTTGCATTAATATTCTAGCCGCTGATCGAGTCAAAATCTCGTGACCAAAGCTGACTCCTGATCTTCAATCCTCAGATTATTACATTTTGGCCGCCAATTCGCGCCCCTTTCTCAAATCGCGCCGCGGGGCTTCAGAGGTCCACAAGTCGCGTCTGTTCCAGTGACTTCACATTGAAGCTCCGCCTTCACCGCGCCGATCGCATTCGGTGTAAACGCACCAAACTTTTCAGAAGAATTTGTAAATTTTTTATAACAAGAAATGTTATAAGAAAAAGCAAAAAAATTTGGAAAAAAATACAAAGATTTTTGGAAAAACACTTTTTTTTTAAGCAAAACACAAACATTTGTCTAGAAAAATGTTTCAGAAAGCAAAATTTTCAGTAAAACAGGCAAAAATTGCAGGAAATAAATCCTAATTTTTTCACATTTCAAGAAAACAGACACATTTTTACACATTTATCAACATTGCCTCATCCAACCTGAAATTATTTGAAAAATGTACCCAAAAAAACTCCAGTTAAAAAGTTCTTTAGAAGGACAGAAAATGTGATTAGACAGAACGAGACTCAGCGCTGCAGACGGTTTTACCACCGTGTCCAACACTAAAAAAAGCTTGTTGCTGCTTTTTTGCTTTGTGGTCTTAAATCATTTAGACACAAACAGAAGATGTTAGCCATGTTTATGACCCAGCAGGTTTTTTTATGGGGGGAAAACCCAGTCTGTCCCCCCCAACACACGGAGCAGAATGGGGACGGATCCCTAATGCCAAACAGCTGGACCCCGCCCTGACAGCGCCAGGGACCGGGAACGCTCTCCTGTGTGTCCCGTCCTCCCCGAGGATCCGGACCGTCGGGAGGATTTGCACCTCAGACCTGCAGAGCTGGGGCGGGGGGGGCGCCTGGGCTCGGCCAGATGGCTGCAGCTAAAACACATGACCTCATGTTTGGGCCGGGCTCACGCTGGGAACAGCCAGACCCGGTCTGCGGGGGCCCAGAACCCCTCAGCCTGTGAAACAACAGCCGTCTGCTGTGCGTTTTCTCTGAGCTTCTGGGTTCATGAGAAAACACGTTTGGGTTGACTTTTCAAATATTTTTGTTTAAAATTAACAGCCAAAGTCATCGTAACGATCAACAGAGAACTAATCCTCCAGTGATAAATGAGTGAGGATGCTAAATGTTTAGTACAAGCAGGAAGCTGGTTAGCTAAAATAGGGGCGGGGCATATTCTGTAGAACCCCCAGAGAGCGGCTGGAGGAGCCTCAGTGAAGAGAAGCCACTCGGTTTCAGGAGTACGAGACGCTCCGCAGAACCGAACTCTGACCCAACACGATTCCATCACGGGTCCCTCGGCTCCGGCTCGTGCACCAGGACCCAAACCCGGTACCATAACCCTAACCCAACACCACGTATGGCCCCGTTTCGCATCTGTGCCCGGCTCACGTCTGGCACCACCTCCACTGCCAGCAGGGTTAGGCAACTCCAGGGCTGGAGGGCCACGGTGTCGGCATGATCTCCAGATATCCAAACCCTAATCATGCCGGATTACCTGCTTCAGGTGTGTCCTGACAGTTAGAACGTGCCAAAGCAGGGTCTGTTGGAAAACATGGAGGAATGCGGCCCTCGAGGTCTGGAGATGCCTATCCCTGAATGCCAAGTCAGGGTTTGGGTACCGGTTTTGGACGTGTCCCAAGAACCAGCGCACATCCGATACCGCATCCATTTAGCTAACTCTGGATCTGAGAAAACCCCGCCACCATAAAGGCGCTGAGCATCAATACTACTCTTTTATTTTGAAAGGTCACCCCCACCAACCCAACATCTTCAAGTAGAGAGTTCTGTACATCTTGATCTGACTACTTCTACTCGCCACTTGACTTGTGGCTTGTCAGCTTTGACTATGAACTTGTCTGCTTAGACTTGAGACTTAAATTCTGGATTTGATTACTTTTGACTTGCAACTTGACTTGTGACTTGCCAGCTTTGACTGGAGACATCTCTGCTTTAACTGGGGACTTGAATCTAGACTTGCCTGCTTATATTGGGACTTTACACGTAATTAACTGGCCTAGACTTGGGACATGGGACTTGGGACTCCTGGACGTGACTACATTGACTTGGGGCATAATTTGTGCCTTGCCTGCTTTGACTTGTGGCTTGTCTACTTTGACTGCAGAATTGCTTGATTTGACTTGGGACTCGACTCTCGCCTTGCATGCTTAGATTTGAAACTTAAATTCTGATCCTGACTACTTAGACCTGGGACTTGGGACCTGGCTGATTATATTGAGACTTAACTCTGGACTCGCCTGCTTAGACTTGGGACTTAAATTCTGGACCTTTGACCTGGTACTTGACTATAATGACTACTTTAGACCTGACTTGGGACCTGGTCCTGATTATATGAGACTTAACTCTGGACTCGCCTGCTTAGACTTGGGACTTAAATTCTGGACCTTTGACCTGGTACTTGACTATAACTTGCCTTATATGGCTTTGGACTTGACTCGGAACTCGGGACTTCCTCCAACCTTCCTCCATCCTTCCTCCATCCTTCCTCCATCCTTCCTCCATCCTCCCTCCATCCTTCCTCCATCCTCCCTCCATCCTCCCTCCATCCTCCCTCCATCCTCCCTCCATCCTTCCTCCCTCCATCCTCCTTCCATCCATCCTTCCTCCATCCGTCCCTTTCTGCTGGTGTATTAAAGCATGATGTCGGTGAGGTCTGCTCCTGGAGAAAGCCACGTGGACTCGGCTCCTCCACCTTCACAGAGGAAGGCATTGTGCACCGGGAGAATAAATCTTCAGGAACTAGAATAAAGAACACGTCTTCTGCTTCTTCAGGTAGAACCTCAGAAACCTGAAGGCTAACGCAGCGTCTGGACGGTTCTTTTTCACTCTTCACGCCTTTTTTTAGGTCGCTGTAAGCTAACGGCTTGTCTGATAACGCGCTTTTTGTTAACGTCGTATCAGCGATGACGTCTCTCTGTAAACACGTTGAACTGGATAACCATTTCTGGTCCATCAGACTGTTTTTAGAATTACTCAGAGTTTCATTTTTTCACTTTAGTGACGTATGAGGAGCAATTTTTGAGGCACAGCAGGCCGGTTCCCGTTTGACGGCGATGACCTTGTATGACAAGAATCCTTGATAATGCTGGTGTGAGTCATTCTCTGCATTCAGAGCACTGTTAGTTCTCCAGTTACTGAAACATAAAACAATACAACATGATGAAAGACTATCTGAATAGGTTTCTTTTAGAAAATATCAATACATTCTTCAATTGTTTTCTTTTTCCCAAATGATAGTAAAGATCATTTCTTTGTGTATCAGAGTTGAAACAACAAAATGCAGGTAAGAATGCTCAGAGTTTTAGGGTCCTCTGACACTACAGCTCCCAGTCGTTGATCAGCCAGTGAGGGCGGGTCAAAGGGAGGCGGCGAGGGCGACCATGCGACACTTCTTACGACTTTATTTCTCATTTTACTTATTAGAAAAAGTTTGTAGAGAATGTTTATTAAATTTTGTATCATTCTGAGTGAAAAGCACCTTTGGTCATGTGGGACATGCTCATCTACCTGACCTCATAAACCCAAATATTTTCTACATTTCATTGGTTGATAGATGACACCTGACACTAGATTCAGATATCAACCACAAACTTTCTTTTGAGGTTTAACCCAAGTTAGTTTCATAAATTTGGAGAATTTTTTACAAATTTACATTTCAACAGTTTGTCATGACGTGATTAAAAAGAAAATGGCTGTAATTGAAAAAAAGACTTGTTAAAATTGTCAGACTTGACCCCAAAGACTCAAAACATGACTAGGACTGGAGAGTTAACTTGACCCAGATTAAAACCTCGTCAGGACATTGCCAGCAGAAATCCTTCCAGAAACTGTCTCTCTGTTTGTTTTCTTACAGCTAAACTACCAGAACCGACCACCCCCGCCCCCCAGGAGGATCTTGACACCCCAACCCCGGGCGGCTGGACAGTACCCCCCCTCACCCAGACTCCCTCAAAACCTCGGCAAGCGGAGCTCCAAGGTGGAGCGGCTGAACCTACCAAATACCCACACACAGAAAGGCAGCCCACCTCCCCCCATACCACCAGCCCCCCCACCACCTTTGACGACTATGATGTCAGAGACTTCGACGTTCCTCTCTTAGAATCTATTCCATATTCATCAAGAGGAGACACCCTTCCGTTGCCCCCGTTACCAGAGTTTGAACCCCAACCTCCAAAGCTGGACGTCTCTCATGGCGGCGGGGAGGGGGCGCTGGTTGACGGCAGCAGTGATGCCCCCCCCACTGGAACTGAACAGTCTACAATTCTGGAACCAAGCTGGTCTCCAAAAACCCCCGCAGAGAAGACCTCCAGACCAGAGGCAACAGCAACCCCCCCGCCGCCTCCGCGAGTCTTCACCGCAGAGCCGGAACCAGGACGCCAGCCCGCCGTGGTGTTCAAGGAGCAGCTGTCCTCTGAAGCTCCACCTGAACCGGATTCTGATCCGTCTGGAGCCGCTCCTGCAGGTCCAGACCCGTTTGACCAAACGTCTCTCCACATCATCATCGTCAACATGCCCAGCTCCAACAACTCAGGTACTCGGGGGGTTGAGGTTGATGTCCGTGCTTACAGGAACTGGACTTCCTGTTTTGCCTAACTCCTCTGTGAGGGAACTTCCTGTTTGATGACAAAACAAACAGGAAGCAGCAGCTGGAAACTCTTCTGCTGTTCATTTTAAAGGTATCTCTTTTTTTTTGGTTCTGGAATCCAAGGTTCTGGACATGGGCTTCACACTGGGGTTCAAAGATTGAGGAATCCTATTGGTCATGTGATCCATAGGTGGGAAACGGTCTGATTGGATAGATCAGTGTTTCCATTCAGCAGTTGTATCTGTCTTTACTGCTCCATCAAAGGCACTTCCTGTTACTCAAAAGTCCCGCCCCATCAAAGGCACTTCCTGTTACTCAAAAGCCCTGCCCCATCAAAGGCACTTCCTGTTACTCAAAAGCCCTGCCCCATCAAAGGCACTTCCTGTTACTCAAAAGTCCCGCCCCATCAAAGGCACTTCCTGTTACTCAAAAGCCCCGCCCCATCAAAGGCACTTCCTGTTACTCAAAAGCCCCGCCCCATCAAAGGCTCTTCCTGTTACTCAAAAGTCCCGCCCCATCAAAGGCACTTCCTGTTACTCAAAAGTCCCGCCCCATCAAAGGCACTTCCTGTTACTCAAAAGCCCCGCCCTGTCAAAGGCACTTTCTGTTAAAAGTCCCGCCCCATCAAAGGCACTTCCTGTAAAAGTCCCGCCCCATCAAAGGCACTTCCTGTTACTCAAAAGCCCCGCCCCATCAAAGGCACTTCCTGTTACTCAAAAGCCCCGCCCCATCAAAGGCTCTTCCTGTTACTCAAAAGTCCCGCCCCATCAAAGGCACTTCCTGTTACTCAAAAGTCCCGCCCCATCAAAGGCACTTCCTGTTACTCAAAAGCCCCGCCCTGTCAAAGGCACTTTCTGTAAAAGTCCCGCCCCATCAAGGCACTTCCTGTAAAAGTCCCGCCCCATCAAAGGCATTTCCTGTTACTCAAAAGCCCCGCCCTGTCAAAGGCACTTCCTGTTACTCAAAAGCCCCGCCCCATCAAAGGCACTTCCTGTTACTCAAAAGTCCCGCCCCATCAAAGGCACTTCCTGTTACTCAAAAGCCCCGCCCTGTCAAAGGCACTTTCTGTTAAAAGCCCCGCCCCATCAAAGGCACTTCCTGTTACTCAAAAGCCCCGCCCCATCAAAGGCACTTCCTGTTACTCAAAAGCCCCGCCCTGTCAAAGGCACTTTCTGTTAAAAGTCCCGCCCCATCAAAGGCACTTCCTGTATAAGTCCCGCCCCATCAAAGGCATTTCCTGTTACTCAAAAGCCCCGCCCAATCAAAGGCACTTCCTGTTACTCAAAAGCCCCGCCCCATCAAAGGCATTTCCTGTTACTCAAAAGCCCCGCCCTGTCAAAGTTTTTTCCAACCTTTGACATAATGTGACTGATTCATGCTAAAAGCGATAAAGAAAACTCTAAGCTCCAATGACTCCAGGTTTCTCCCTTTTCCTGACAAATGTCCGTCAGTGAAAAACACGACTCAGACAGACAGCGTAAGCGCTTTTGATGATGCATTTGTGTTTTTTCTGTCTATTTTGATCATCTTTGATATTTTATCCCCTTTCATTATCTTTTATTTGAAGCTTTTCTGCTCATAAACTCAACCAGGCGACTCTTTTTCGCCTTCTGTTTGCAAATCAATGTTACCATCACTAAAGGAGGAAGCTCCCTCATACAGCGCCCCCTGCTGGGTGTCCAAAGACCAGAGTCTCCCATAAAAATCTCTCACCTTTGGCTGTTTTCTGCTTTCGTAAATCTCTCACTGCTGAGTTTTAATCTGCTTTACAGACTTCTCTGAGTAGGACTCTCAAAACGGTTTGTTACCTTTGAGTTTGAGCAGAAAAATGTATTTACGGAGCCAGATGTGGAAACGATGAGGTCAGGAAATCAGAGCAGCCAGTTGTGTGAGTGCACAGACCGTAAACACATCACAGCCTCTGCTGGGACCGCGGCAGAGCAGCACAAGCTGCCGGTGTGTCGGGTGACCGACCTCACCGGTGGCCTCTACCGTGCATCCAGCATGAGGACGTACGGACGAGGGGTCTCTGGAGCCTCTCGAGGCTCTTTTTAGGTCATCTGGTTGAAGGTTTGAACAAACGTATTCAGCGACATGTCAGATGTTGAAGCTTTCTGAGGAAAACAGACGACCAGCTGATTCATTCTGGTAGAAAAGAGAGCAGCTGTGATGCCTGAGCCTCTCCGGTGAGTCCGAAGCATCAGCAGGATCGTGGTGCTCTGGAGAGTTGCTCTCATCACTCGGATATTTCAGAGAGATTCAGCCTTCAGCTCTAGAACCTCAGATGCTCTTTGTTGGTGAACGTTACCTGTTTCTCATTTCGTCTCTTCTTCACCGTTTGCTTGACTGCAGCGTGAAGCCCTATGAGGAAACACAAGCACGGGTTGTTGCAGCTGCTGCCTGAAAGCAGAACTAATGCAAACCTGGGACTGTTGACTCTACAAGTGAACCGTCTAGATTGTTTCAGTCATTATCGAAGGTTCTGCTGTGGAAACAGACCAGTGATAAATACTGATGGTTCAAATACAAAAGGCAGAAAATCTGTTGACTCGAGCTAAACGGTAAAGTCCCACTCTAATCGTGTTTAGATGATGATGTAAAAGTGTTCCCAGTCGTCTTCTCATGTTGATTTTTCCTTTTTTAGCCAAAATGTACAAAAATTTGTCGTTTTTAGGACGTAGTTTCTGCAGACGTGGCAGCAGTTCAGTAGAACTTCAGCTCTGAGTTGTGGGTGGGACCGTTAGTGCAGAGTTAGCCTACCCTCACGTCCCATCATCCCTTTGATAACATGCTCTCCCACCAGCTTACAGCCCCTCACACCTCCAACATCAGAGCTATCCAGTCAAAAAGTTCTGGTCAAGATCCTAGGTCGGGCCAGGAAAACAAAGATGGATCTACAGTATTTATCTGCAGGTGGATGCATCAGACTGGGGCGGAGCTGGGAGTTTCTGGCCCCGCCCAGCCAACACACTCTAAATCCCAAGTCATGACATATTGACGCATGGTTAAGGAACCTCCGAGTCATTTTTTGACGTGCTAGCTGTTCCAGTTAAATCAGGGTTCTGGTTGTTTTGTCGGACGCGGACCAAACCTCGGGATGCGGCCGGTACCAGTACCCTGACCCTAGCCTAGTCTGCATCTAGTACCGGGTCCAGTACCGCGACCAGAACTAGTACCGCATCCAGAACCGGTATCGGGTTAAGATTAGGGTTAGGATACCAGTGCTGTCCCCGTCTCAGTACCAGACCAGTACTGGTTTGCCGTCCGGAGGTTGGGGAGCTTTGGTTTAACTGGAACAGCCAGCAGGTCACAAAACGACGAGTTGGGGTCACCCAAAACGTAAACTTTTGCCGCGGTATGTCCTTAACCAAACGTCAAAAACTGATGACTTGAGAATGTGTTGGCCCGGCGTCTTTTCTATGTCACAAATACAATCTTTTTTTTAAACAGCATTTTTCCATTTACTCCTGATCAATTTGAATGAAATAATTATGTAGAAATGTAATTTTAAACTCTTTGTTTTTTTTTTTACATATGTTCTTCGTTATCAGAAAAAGCCTCCAACAATTTTTTTTAAAATACCAGAAAAACAATTTTCACTGGAGTGGATCTTTAAATCTGCCGTTTGGGAGCAGACACATTTAGAAAAAAAAACCCCTAATACATACCTCTGATGGCAAAAAAGGGAAATAGTAAATGATGAGTGCTTGTGTACCACTTGACCCCCCCTCACCACACCCCCATTGACCTGAAGCGCTTTACAGTCACAATCCTGTTCGCCCATTCACACACTGATGGCGGGCTCTGCCGCCAACCTTTAACCATCTCTTGTCCAAGGACACATGGGTGTGAAGGTCAGGAACCGAACCTGTGATCTACAGACCAGAGGTCAGCGTCTCTACCTCCCTCGATTTACCTGTTCAGGTGTTTTAAGTCAGTCAGAGTCTGGATTAACATGATCAGGATGTTAGATCTTGGAGATCCAGGTTGAGTAGAGCTTCTCAATCCATGGGGGGCTCTAAGATCAATGCAAGCAAAAAACCACAAGTATGAACGTCAAGCCCTCGAGAAGTTCCTGTTCACATCAACCCGGCTTCCCCGTACTGTTTTATGTCAGAGGTTGATTAAGGTTGAGTCGGTTGAAGTTGAGTCGTACAGTTTCTTTGACACATCTCATCCAGGTGTCTCCATCAGTCTCTCTCTTCTGTTTCCAGTTGTTCCCGAGGTGGACGTGGTTTTGGACCTTCTGAATAGGCCGTTAAATCTCTCCCAGTCCTTCCCGTTCTACTCTGACCTCACACAGCTGACCAGCGATGGAGTCCTGGGCAGCGGGAACGCCGACCCCCTCAACCCTCTTGCCAGCTCCCCACCCCCACTGATCAGCTTCATTAATGAGAACCACGAGGTACAAAGATATTCCATCTAACTCCTTCCTGATATTTACTTTATTGCCAACATACTGATGACAAGAAATACTTTCTGAACCGGCACATCCGCTTTTGAAGTTTTTAGCTGGTATCTTTCATTAGCGTCTAGATGACGAGGAGAATAAAACAGAAGAAATAGATCAGGGGGTCCAAAGTCAGTTCTCGAGTGCCGGTTGAGGGATGAGGCCGGCTCTCGATGCCTGGAGATGAACACTTCAGAATTAGACGTTTGTCCAGTGAAGGGTTCCATTTGCTCATGTTCTCCAAGCTGGAACATTCACCTGGCTCGTACAACTGAAATTTAGCAAAAACACACCAAGAGGTTTGAGGTTCTGTTGAACAATTGATGGTTGCAACTTAATTTAATAAAAAAACACATTCTATTCTTTACATTACACCAACAAGACGTCTCCGAACCGTAGGGATGACATGCATTTGATGAGCTGAGATTGTTCAGAATGATTTCATCAGTTAAGAAGAATAGAAAATGACAGATCCGAAGAGTAAACCAGAGATAATCATTGTTTTGACTGTTTCTTATCTGTCTAGTTGTCCTTTGAGCCTGATCTTCCAGAAGAAGCCAGAGGAGATCAGTTTGACATCGTCACGGCCGGTCAGGCAACGACCGAAGATGTGGACGACACAACCGGCTTTTACTACATCAGAGATCCTGACACGGAGAAGACGGTTACCGAGGAAACAGAATTAACGACAGATGGTCTGAAAACCACGTCGGATCTTGAAAACACTGTGTTTGACGCCGTCACAGACTTTAAGGCCTTGATGACTGAAGAACCAGCACAAACCACCTCAACGGTTCTGCCCTCAGTCTCATCAACCCCTTCACCAGCATCCACTTCGGTCATCTATCCGGATGGTGTCCCAACGTTTGAAGTCCCAGAGGGTTCTGGAGACATTCAGGCCGCGATGCAGGCAGAAGGCTCAACAGACGGCCCTCCCACTCAGGCGTCAGACCGCCTTCCAAGTGGAATAACCAACGAGGCAGAAATCAGAGGGACGGAGGCTTTTACCTTCATCCCAGACCCAAGTCCTGAGGAGACAAACACACAGGCCCAGACCAAAGACATTGAAGGATCGGCCTCTGGAGAGCAAGAGCCAGACCCCACAAAGCCGTTCACAACAACCAGTAAAACTCCACCCACTCATTCCACGCTTCACACCCAGACGGCTCCACCTGGACCGGTGGATGACCCGACTGCAGATGCCGGTGCAGAGAGAGGTTCAGGTGGAGAGCAGCTGTCTGGGGAGGAGGAGGGTCAGTCCTCTGGGGAACAGGTCCGTCTCACTGACCCAGACGGAGAGGTCACAGTTACTGCGTTACCAGATGTTCTAGCTCTATCTGGAGACCAAACAACTCCTACAGATCACAAAGATGGATCAACGACAAGACCCAAAACCAGTGACCAACAAGACAAATCCTCAACGGGGTCAACCGCAAAGAGTCCTGAGGACACACCTGAGCTTCTATCTTCAACCAGGTCAACCATGAAAAGCCTTGATAACCAACCTGCACTTCTTCCCTTAATCAAGTCATCCACAAAGAGTCGTGAAGACACACCTGAACCTCTACTCTCAATGAGAGTGTCTCCTCAAAGCCCCGATCATGGGACAGAGCTTCCACCCACAACCTCTTCCTCCTCTTCCTCCTCGTCCACAAGCTCCACACATACACCACACCAAACCACCCATTCTACCACTTCCCCAGTTTACACCTTCGACCACAGCCCTCGCTCCATCCCTCAGTGGGCTCTGATCCCTGACCCGGCAGCTACCACTCTGTCAGAGGAGTTTGTCGATTATGACAACGAGATTGCCCCCATTCTGCTGGAGTCCCACCCCCAGTTCCCGGTAAAGATGAGAACCACGGAGCAGCCGGAGACGGATACTGCACCTGCTTCCTATGAGGAGTCCACCACCCTGAACATCAGAGGTATCGTAGGTTTCTCTTACAGCCTGAGTCGTGTTTTAAACCTGCAGAGAGTCACTCCCGGTTCTGCTTGGTTCTGGTGTTCAGATCTTGATCCGTGCTTGTACAGCACATGTCAGAACGGAGGCTCCTGCTTCCAGACAGAAACCCGGGACATCTGCCTCTGTGCTCCTGGATTCACCGGGCAGTACTGCGAAATAGGTGCACAACTACCCCCATTCCCACCCCCTGACAGACTGACGCCGTCTGATAACACCACCCTGCATGTGTTCTGGTCCGCAGATGTGGACGAGTGCGACTCCAACCCGTGTCTGAACGGCGCCACGTGCCTGGACGGGATCGGTTCGTTCACCTGCGCCTGCCTGCCCAGCTACACGGGGAGGCTCTGTGAGCAAGGTCAGCTGCAGGGGGGGGTCACCTCCTCACACTCCCGTCCATCCAAACGCTCACTTCATCCCTTCATCAACATGACACTCTTTTTGGTTTTCTGCCTCAGCACATCAGAGTTGCAGAGGGAAGTTTGTCTGTTATTATAAACGATTCCTATTTAAACTCTGATATGAGAGGTTCTGAGTTTAAAACAGAACTAAAGTCGACAGAAGCGCCTCTTTTCATTAAGATTCTCTCCTTTCTGAACACAATTGTTTTGGTTGCAGAGTTTAGAGAAGAAATGTTGCACTCAGAACTGGAACATGATCCATACGGGGGGTTGACCCGCACGGACGGGTTCTGTGGATTTTGGGTTGTCTGGGTCCGTGAGTGTCTGCATCTCAAAAGCACAGGTGCGCCTTATCCAGACTGGACTGGTACACTATTTTGAGTGTTTTCATTCTGAAATGTACCCATTAAGATTTGTAGCATTTTTGGTCCCTCGTTGGTTGGTAGCCATAGAAAAATTGAAGGTACCAGATGGGGCGGAGCTACTGTCACACGATGAAATCCAGAGATTGGTGGAGAGGTTTTACGAGCGTCTGACCAGCGCCTTTCGGGTTGGGGACCAGACACGCCGAATCAGCAAACACAGAGACACCCGAGCCCTACCCGTCCCACCCGACCCCCGCGGGCGTAGAATGTCCGAATCTCACGCCAGGCTTTTTCTTTCACAGCTCTATTCCGATAGATTGTTGTATTTCCATGTTTGAAAAAGGACACCACACAGCTTCTGTTGTGATATTCCATCATTTTACACGAGAGAGAAAAAGATCAGTGGTCACACGGTGAACTGCGTTGGCTCCACTGACCGTCAGCTGTTTTAACAGCTGCTGGCGTCACATTTCTCAGACGTTCAGAAGCTGAAACCGTTTTCTGGACATGTTCCTTCGGCGCCATGCAGAAGACCACACTCTGATTGGTCCTGGTGTCCTGACTGCACGCAGGGATCCCAGAATCAGGTTGGTGCTGCGCCTCTCAGGTGGTCTGTGCAGATCTGCATCACAAAGAGATTTCTTCAGGTTCTCCTCTGTTGGTGATCTTATCTCCTGTAGTTGCTCACAGATTTGTGGACCTCTGCCCATCTCTGAGAGACTCTCGTCTTGTCATGCTCCGTCTGGTCCTTCGCTTGTTGTAAATGAACCTCGTCTGTTGCCAGATGTTCCTCCAGGTGTTTGTCTTCAGGGCTGTGAGTTCAAAGGGGATGTGTGGGGTGTGTGTTGTGTCCAGCGCTGAGGCTCAGGGTCCCGACCGTGTCTGAGGTCCAAGCTGCTGATCCACGTGAAGACTCAGGTCCTCCAGCTTCAGCTGCAGCTTCAGCTCCGTTAACGTCACTGTTCATTTTCCCAGCAGGAATTTTCTTTTTTCTTCTTCTGGTGAATTCATTGGTTCCAGTCAGTGTAAAAACGAAATTCAGGTCCTGAGCGGGAATATGTTTGAACATCGAGATGTTTGACTTTTTTCTGTAGGATTAGAACTGTACTAAAATGGGGGGCGTGGTCATTTGATTGACACATGATCAACAGAGTAGAACTGATCTGGTTCCAGAAGAGGAAGGCGTTTGATGACTGCAGGAAAACTAACGTTAAATGAGCGTATCGTGTGGTCTTAGAAACACTTTTCTCCTGAAAAAAACAACAATATATTCACGTTTTTTTGTAATAAGCTGGTAAATAAAATACATTTAATTTAAGCGTTACAGAACCTGAAAAACGATGGATTTGTTGAGTCAGACTCACATGAAAGTGTTCTTCTGCAAATCCCTCGGCTCAGATTTCCGGGGTCTCCCGGTGCATCTCCGGATCCGTATGAATTATGGACGCCATGTGGGCGGCGAGAAGTGGAAACTTGGATGTAAATGATGCGTCGCTAGGCACGCCGCCTCCCCTCCTCACATCGGTTGTGGCACAGATGTCCTGTTGTAGGCAGATAATTGCTCCATTATTCTGCCAGAAAGCTTTTGCAGCTGTGGGTCCCCCCCCCACTTCATCTGCGTTCGGGCCGACCCGCACTCGGCGCCACAGAAGGACGTCACCTGAGCCTCCAGGTGGCTCCTGAGTGTCCTCCACTTTCCATCAGGACTTTATTGGCATCAAACATTTTGTGACAGAGCGGCCTTTGTGTGCGCCGCCCGGCTGATCATGCTGCTCGGGTCTGACCTGCACACGACTGGAGACTCGTGACGGGTTAATGAAGTCCAACTGTGTTTCTGAGCGCGCTCAGTGAGGGGCTTTTCCTCTGCAGCCACAGAAACGCAGGCTGATGAGAAATAAAAAAATCAAAGCTTTTGTGCAGCAGCAACACGCCTCCATGGGCTCCCGGACCCCCCCCACACAAACACAGACGTCCAGGTCTGTGACAGCTCAAAGCCCCCCAGGACTGCTTTAATTTAGATTCTGAGGAGTCTTTTCCTCTGTGGGACAGACTCAACCGGTAAACACCCCCCACCCCGCACTCATGAGGTGTGGCGCTCTCAGCAGAGAATCAAACCGCCTGGAAGAGTCCTGGAGTTCCCACACCTGCTCCGTTGGGGGCGCTATTGTCTCAAACGAGACAGAAACAGAGCAAAGCGTCGCGTTCTGCACGCCACGTTCAAGCAGCCGCATACAAAACAAATGTGTAAATGTGCGTTTTTACGCCTCTGCGTTCAAAAGTCTTACGTAGCTACGCAGGTGTCGACGCCCACTTCCAGGCTCTACGTAGAAAACGCACGACCGCTGAACTCACATTGACGAGGAAATCAGGTTGAACTTTGACCAATCAGAGACTTGGATTTGTTAGTGACGTATGAATTTTAAATCAGGGAAGCTTCAACCGATGGTTGAATACATATACATATATATATCATGTATATATATATATATACATGTATATATATATTATGTATACACATGTATATATATATATATATATATATACATGTGTATATATATATATATATATATATATATATATATAATATATATTATAATATATATATATTATATATATATATATATATATATATACATGTGTATATATGTTATATGTATATATATATATATATTATATATATATATCTTGAATAAACAGGTTTGTCTCTTATTTATATCTCATTAACCTTCTTTTATCATTAAAAACCTCAATAGAACTCTTCTGTAAAGCAGCTTTAATAAACAAGTAAAAATAGAACAAATATAAACTTGGTGAAATAATAAGTATTTTCTTGTTCTATAAGTGATAATTATTCATGTGAGAAAGTTTAGTGACTTTAGCGTTAATATATTTAGTTATTGAACATTTTTAACCAAATGTGATTCATTTTCTCATTTAAAATTCTTAAAAATGATGATTGTTTCAGTGTTCATGACGAGCTGAAATCATTATTGTTTTAAGTTCTAAGACATCACGTTTTCGGTTTTATTACCAAAGTAGTTGTACAGGACCACCGAACCCCCCGCAGAGTCTGTCGGTGAGAGGGGTTCAGGGGTTCTGAACTGGGTGCGGTTCTGTCCGCAGACACGGCGGTGTGTGGATCCGGTTGGCAGAAGTTCCAGTCTCACTGCTACAAATACTTCAAGCATCGGCGTCCGTGGGAGGCAGCAGAGAGGGAGTGTCGCCTGCAGGGGGCCCACCTGGCCAGCATCCTGTCCCAGGAGGAGCAAACCTTCGTCAACCGTGAGTCCTCCTCGTCTTTTTGGATCTCTCCGTCCTCTCCCGCTGATCTGAACCGGACTGAACCCTCCCGCAGGTCTGGGGGGAGATTACCAGTGGATCGGGCTGAGCGACAAGATGTTTGAGCGAGACTTCAGGTGGACGGACGGCCGGCCGATGGTGAGTCACGGGAGCGGACCCCGATCTGACGGCGGGACAGGAGGCAGAACCCAAACCGCTGAGCACACAAACACACTCGATCACTTAGGAGGCAGAACGACCAGCAGATGTTTGACTGAAGCTGCTGCTACACTAGAGAGTGACTGCAGAGACGCTCAAACCAGAGATACACTCCATAGATCAGAACAGATGTTTGGATACTGAAAATAGAAATAAAGATGAAAAATCCCTGTGACGGACAGGTGGGTAAGCCCCGCCTTCACCTGACAGTAGCTGTGACCCTGACGGACGGAACACAGCTCCCACAGCTGAGGAGAATCTGTTACCATGACGACGGCAGAGCCTTCTCTTTGGCTCTTGGCTGTGTCAGCAGCGCCCCCGCGTGGTCGGAGATGTTATTGATTTCAAACTAAAACTTTTGTTTCTTAGTTGAACAAAATGCTTTCCTCAAACCAGACAGGTGTGGCTGTTTTAACAGGATGGACAGGTGAGGGGGGCGGAGTCACAGCCAACCTAAAGAGAGACAAGAAAAATGAGAACAAAACTAAAAAAAAAAAACACAAATATTTATCCTCTGCAATAATGTTATAGTTCATTTCCTGGTAGAAATCTCTTCAAATTAAATATCTGAATCCTTTCAAGTTTAAAGTTTGATGATTTTTTCACATTAAAAAACTGAATTAAAGTTTTTTTTTAAATAAATCTTTCTTCAAACCTTCATTAGCAGCAGCTGTTAAAACCGAAGACCAGTTTGGGTTTTCTTCTCCAGTTTCTCTGCATCTTTGTTGCTCCAGACCAGGGGTCACCGACCTTTTTGAACCTGAGGGCTGCTTTATGAGCACTGAGCCATACAAAGGGCCACCATCTTGAAATAACAGATTTTGCTTAGTTATAGTTAGTTTTACATTATTAATGATAGTGCTGCCACAAACGATTATTTAAATAGTCGACTAATCACAGATTTTTATTTTTTCTGATTAGTCGACCCATCGGGACATGCACAAAGTGGATCTAGAGCGCACTAGGGCTGCCACGATTAGTCGACTAATCGACGACTAATCGACTATTAAAGTAGTCCACAACTAATTTAATAGTCAATTAGTCGTTATAATATACTTATATATAATATACTTTATAATATATGGAGTTTAGAGTGTCGTAAAGTTGAAAGTTAAATAAAAATGCTAGCTTTTTAGACTATTTTGGCATTTATCAATGTTTGTTTAAGCTATTTTGGAGTTAACTAATATTTCAGCAGCATGCTAGCTATTTTGGAAATTTAGGATTTTTTTTCAGTTTTTTAAGGCTATTTTGGAGTTAAGTTCATATGTCAGCTACATAGCAGTTTTGGCCAGCTGAGGCTTTTAATTATTTTTTAGGCTAATTTGGAATTTAGCTAATATTTCAGCTACAAGCTAGCTATTCTGGTTAATTTGGGTTTTTTTCAGTTTTTTAGGCTAACTTGGTGTTCAGCTATTATTTCAGCTAGATGTTAGCAGTTTTGACTAACTTAAGCTTTTTTTTTTTAAAAAAAAAAAGTTTTTTAGGGTGTTTTGGAGATTAGCTAATATTTAAGCTACATGCTAGCTATTTTGGAAAATTAGGATTTTTTTTCCAGTTTTTAGTTAAGTTCATATGTCAGCTACATGCTAGTAGTTTGAGCTAGCTGAGGCTTTTAAATTATTTTTTAGGCTAATTTGAGTTTAGCTAATATTGCAGCTACAAGCTAGCTATTCTGGTTAATTTAAGCTTTTTTCGGTTTTTAGGCTAACTTGTTGTTTAGCTAATATTTCAGCTAGATGCTAGCTGTTTTGGCTAACTTTAGCTTTTTTAAAAAAAGTTTTTAGGGTGTTTTGAAATTTTAGCTAATTTAAGCTACATGCTAGCTATTTTGGAAAAATTTAGGATTTCTTTCAGTTTTTTAAGGCTATTTTGGAGTTAAGTTAACATGTCAGCTACATGCTAGCAGTTTTGGCTAGCTGAGGCTTTAATTTATTTTTAGGCTAATTTGGCATTTAGCTAATATTTTAGTGGCTATCAGCTTTAGTGTTTTTTAGCTATCAATTTCAGCATCTTCGCTGTCGTCACTCCGCTTCAGCTTCAAAATTCAGCTTACAAAGCTTCACACAAGCATTTTCACAGATAATGCTTGTGTGAATATATTTAGTTTTTAGTTTGTTTAAAGCTAATAATGGTTAAGATGTGTGTTTTACATCCAGTTTGTGCATGACCCGATTAGTCGACTAATCAGAAAAAATAATCGGTGATTAGTCGACTATTAAAATAATCGTTTGTGGCAGCCCTAGAGCACACATCTTCACCATCATTAGCGTTAAACTAACTAAAAATGAGATATATAGCATTACCCGGGATAATGCTAGTGTGAATGCTATAAACTGAATTTAAAAGCTAATATTTTTAACTCCAAAATACCATAAAAAACAAAAAAGGTATAAATTAACCAAAACAGCTAGCATGTAGCTGAAATATTAGCTAAAAGCCAAATTAGCCTATAAAACCAAAGTAAATGCCAAAATATTCTAAAAAAGCTAGCATAATACTATTATAACTTCCAACTTTACTACACTGACTCCATATAATATAAAGTAACGACTAATCGACTATTAAATTAGTCGTCAACTATTTTAATAGTCGATTAGTCGACTAATCCTGGCAGCTCTACTTAATAATGAATGATGATCCTCCTCTACGTGAAGACGCTGATTTCTCACCATATTCTGCACTTTATCAATCTCAATACGCTTACATCACTATAATGTTCCATTTTCACTATGTTGTTTCATGTTTATCAATTATATGATGTTAAAGAAAAATCAAATCTGCAGCATATTTAAAAAATGAAAGATCTTTGAACTGGAGGAAGTCGTATATCTACGAGAAAAAAACTTGTAATATTACTTTTTTTTTTTTTTTCGGTGACCCTAATACTCCGTCGTAGGAGGAGGTCAGAGGTCACCTAAACGTATCTAAAGTTCATGTATCATCAACATATTTTTGGATTTTTAAATAAATGTAAGTGTAATAAAAAAAAAAACTTTAATTTTAGACGCAGTTCACAAGTGAGTTGTCCTATTTTTAGAAGAGACCTGGGGCACCACGTCGGTGACCCCTGTGTGGGCGGGAAGTGGCTCCCGTCAGAACCTCTGCTTCCTGTTTGTGTCCCGCAGCAATACGACCACTGGAGGCCCAACCAGCCGGACAGCTTCTTCCACGACGGCGAGGACTGCGTGGTGATGATCTGGCACGAGGGGGGGCAGTGGAACGACGTGCCCTGCAACTACCACCTGACCTTCACCTGCAAGAAGGGAACAGGTAAGCCGCAGAAGCACCCGAGCAGGAAGTGCCCCCCCCGATAACCAGCTGTGCCCCTCCCCCCTCAGTGACGTGCGGTCAGCCGCCGGTGGTGAAGCACGCTCGAGTGTTCGGCGCCTCCAAGCCTCGCTATGAGATCGGCAGCGTGGTCCGCTACCACTGCGAGCAGGGCTTCATCCAGAGACACGCCCCCACCGTCCGCTGCCGTGACGACGGGGAGTGGGACCTGCCCAGAGTGGCCTGCGTCGCCCGTGAGTGACCGAACGCCGCGGTTCTGTTGGACGCCAGAACCGAGCTTTAACTCTGGGCTCCGTTTCCTGTTGCAGCCGCAGCCTTCCATCAGTCACGCGGCGGCGGCGAGCTGCGGAACAGGCCACGCCTCCTCGAGAGTCCCAACCAGAACTACGGGCAGACCATCAGCATCCTGAAGAGCTTCTGGGACCCCTTCCAGAACCGAGTGCAGACACTGTGGCGGCAGAAGCACTGACCGGGTCAGTGGTTCTGATCCGATCTACAGAACCATCAGAACCAGGTCCATCCAGAAACTACAGACAAACGTCGAGTTTTCCCAGAGATTTGATCCAATTCCCAACAGAACTCAGACGTTCTCCGTTTGTTCGCGTTTCACTTCAACAGCTTCAGATTTATTTCTATTTTCTGTTTGTCCAGAAGTTCAATCCCACAATCTGATTGGTTCCTACCAGGTTTAGTGTCTTCATGAGAACTGCAGGTCCTCCAGATGGACTCTCATTAGACTCCGCCTCCTTTTTCTTGACTGCTTTGTGAGTCAGAAAGAGGAGGACGGGACTCGAACCCACGCTGTGCTTCAGCGGTCCACAGAGAAGGAGGAGTTTCTCCTCTGGGTTTCTTGGTTTTGTTCTGAGCTTCAGTCTCGGCCGGTTCCAGCAGCGGCTCGGAGTCCTGAAGAGGCCCCGCCCCCTTTTCCAGCAGAGCGTCATCGTCTGTGCGTCCAGCAGGACGGACGCCGCGCTCCGGACCGAGCCAGAACGTCAGACTGAAAGCGTTCCCGCCGGTGAGGAAGGATCAGAATCATGACTGTGAAGAAGATATTTCATCTGAATCCGATATGAATCCATCTGGACTGAAGTGACTTGATGAACAGACTGATGTGAAACAGGAAACAAAGCCATGACTTCCTGTTTACAGATTCTGGATGTTCTGGATTTTTCTATCGGAGTCAAACCGTTCAGACACAAACGTCTTGTTGTGTCGTCGCCGCATCGCGTCACCAACAGGAAGTTCAGACGTCCCAACCATCTCCCAGAATCCTTTGCTCTTCTTCAGGCTCATCTGCAGACCCGGAATCTGAAAGGACCAGAAGGAAGGTGAAACAAACCCAGACTGAACTTTTACCGGCTGTTTTCTGCTGTTTCTCCGTCTGGATCTGTGGAGTCCAAGCTGCTTTTTCGTGTTCGGTCCTAAAGACCCACTCTAATGAAAACTGTGTTTCTAACATGTTCTTGTAGCTTTTTTATTGTGATGGAGGACAAATATATAAAAGAATTTAAGATTAAAACTGCATTTCTGAGTATTTCTTCATTGAAATCCTGAAGGAAAACCAGATGTTTGAAAAATGCAGAAACTGCTGTGGGCGGGGCCAAAGTCTCCCTGCTCCGCTCCAATTCTAAATGTTCCACGTCAGGCTAACGGATCCATGAACGTCTTCATGTTCCTGGTCTGAGCTGGAGGCTCTGCAGACCTGCAACCATGCTAACCGCCTTTCTGCTACGCTAATGTTAGCTTGGGCTTGTGAGCTGCTTGTTGCAAGCAGGAGAGAGTGTAAACAAAGGAATTCTGGGAAATTAGCGAGGCTAACTTCCGCACAAACGTTCACTGAGGTCTTAAAAAACAGAACGTTTGATTTCATCAGAAAACGCCATAATCCAGAGTAATCCAGAGTAATCCAGAGTAATCCCGGATGTCTCCGGTCCCCAACTCCCATGAATAAGGGGGGAACAGTGTAGTCACTGGATGGACATGAAGAATGAGGGTTGATGGGACATCAGTGGAGGCTTACTTCCACAGACAGTCAAATGAGTTTGTTTCTAATGAAAAGAGCTCTGGGAAGGTTTGAAAATCGATCTGAAGATGATCAGAGTGAGACTTTAGTGACGTTTGAGATATAAAGAGAACATTGAAGATTCACGAAGAACTTTGTCCAAATGTCAACAGCAGCTCAACCTGAAGACATCAGACGACTTCCGGTTACAAAAAGACGTAAATGTCTGACCCGAAACGTTTCCGGGTAAACTGCAGGTGTTTTCTTTCTCCTCATTATGACTGAAAGTTTCTATTTGTAGGATTTCTTCAGCGTCTGTACCTTCCGGGTTTTTTTTATCCAATCCGTATTCTATATGGAATATAATCCCCTCCTTTATTTTTTCCAGATTAGGCAATCTAAAATTTCTTCTGGTCTGTAATTATGACATCTTCAAACTCCCTATAAAGCTCTCCAACTTTCATAGACAGATGTTTCTCGCCTGGTCCCTCATTTACAAGCACAACTTCTCACCTCATACTTGTTATATTTGGAACAACAGGTACATCACACACAAGAAAAAAAGTTTTTTTTTTAAATTGGTTTGATAATAACATTAATCTCGTTAATCAAACGCAATGGACAATTTTATACCTATCCTGAATTTATAGAAACTCTTCATGTACCTGTTTCACTTAAAGAGTTCCTCATTATTATTAATGCAATTCCTCTGGGTTTAAAATCTCTGCTTTCTGGACCCTCTTCCTCTGATGCTTCATTAACTCTCATGGACCCCACTACATCCTATGTTGGTAAAATCTGTTTCTCCGCTCGCCAGTCACGTAATAAATCCATTCGAGGGCTTTTCCAGCCAATCACTGTCTCTTCCTCACACATCATCTCCTATTGGAATGGGATTATCAATAATTTACTGTGGGGAAAAATTTGGAAGTTGCCCTATAGATATTTATTAACCAATAAAATCAGAGAAATTTCTTTCAGGCTAATCTATAAATACTACCCTGTTAAATTTTTCATTTCCCAAAGATTTCAAAAGGATATCGACACCAGCTGTTCTTTCTGTAACAACTATGATGAAACCATCACACATTAATTTTGGACTTGTTCTCACACTTCTGCCTTTTGGACCGGCACACGTCATTTGGCTAAAAATCACGTTTTTCCTGATGTTTCTTTTTGTCTTAAACACAATTTTTTTGGATTTTTTGAATACCGGGAAGATGATAAAACCTATATACTTAATTTGATTTTTCTCTTAGCTAAATTTCATATTCATAAATGTAAATACACATCTGCTAAACCCTCTTTACCTGTTTTCATTACTGAGGTTAAAAAATATAATGACTCTATTAAAAACTCTGGAAATTTAAAAGCTAATAGAACCTGTATGTTATTTGAAAAATATGCTCTAGATAATTGGTAAACCATCAGGTCCTACTTTATGTTTAATTTTGTGATTTATTCAGCTTGCTCTGAACCCTAATCCTGTCTGTTTTCTCTTTTGCCTTTTAATGCTCTTTTTTGTTGCCCCCCCTTGTTCCATGTTTTTTTTTAAATGATATATTTTTTTTTCCTTTTGTTCATGTATGTATCATAAGTTTGTGCTAATAAAGCTTATCAAAAAAAAAAAAAAAAGTCTGTACCTTCCGAGTCCCGTCGCTACTTCCGGGTCTTCAACCGAAGCGGGAAAGTGTCACGCGGGAATTTTACAATCCATCAAAACCACTTCAGTATCGATCCTGATCGATAGAGTCCAGAAACAAATCCCGCCTGTTGGCGCCACTTCCGCTTCTGCGCAGAAGCGTCCCGCCGTCGAACTGCGGCGCTGAGAAGGAGCCGCCAGCGCGCATGCGCGAACGTAAGCCGTTTAATCAATTCAGAAATCATGACGTTGATGACGTAATATGACGAAGCACGTAGCGCAACATCAAAGACAACATCAAAAACAATTCATATTTACGAAAGAACACGACATATTACGTCATCAGCAGAAATCTTAAATGCTGTTGTTCTTCCACACTAACCTCACCGACCAGGTTAAAACAAAACCTCAAGAGTGAACCAGAAAGACTTTACCCTCTACACAAGAGAAACGGTAGAAAGAAATTCAACCAGAAAAACGTTGAAACATGTCTCAAGAAATGAACAAGATCTTAATCCAGAACTCCATGTTGTTCAGACAGATTGAAACCACTGGTGAAAATCTGTCAAACATGAATGACTTGGAGATCACCCACAAGAGTCTGAAGAAGCAGAGAAAAGCTGCTGCTCAGAAAAACAAAGATCTGCTGAAAACTCTGGAGGCTTTGAACAAAGACGTTCAAAAGCAGATGAAAATCCAGGAGAAATGTGAAGCAGAAAAAAAGAAAATCAATGATTTCTCTGAAAACATCCATGAAATCAAAGAGGAAATGGCCGATCTGGAGTCCAAACTCTGGATCCCAGTGGAGCTGAAACTAGAACATGAAAGGGTGAAACAGGAGAGGAAAATCCTGGAGAAGAAATCTGCAGCTCTGAGGAAAGAGCTGCAAAGATTACAGAGAAAAGTCCACGCCAAACACCCTCGGAGATCAACTACAAGCTGGAGTTTGATCGTTTCCAGGCTTTGGAAGAGGAGACTGCAGATCTCCAACAGAAAGTTAAAGATCTGCAGACAGACATCTCTGAACAAGACCAAATGAGAGAAATGTACCCCACAATGGTCGAAGAAAGAGACCATTTGGAGGAGCTCAAAAATCAATTACAGTCTGAAGTTTCAGAGCTGGAAGAGCAGCAGAACAATGCAGAAGAACTCACCGCTCTGTATGAAAGACTCACCGAGGAGCTGCAGGAACTCACAGAAGAAACTCAAGAGCTGCAGAAAAGACGGGAGCAGGTAGGAGAGCGTCCTCAGGATGTGAAAGGCCTGCAGTCTGCATGTCAGAAGATCGAGGACAAGACAAAGAAAACGGCCCGGATGAACTCAGATCTCCTGAAGGAAATCAAGAAACTGCAGAGTGAAATCAGCAGTTTCCATGATTTGAAGGAAAGACTCATCGCTGCCCGAAAGGAACACGACAGGAAGAAGGAGGAATCTCTCCTTCTTCAAGAAAAAAGCAAAGATTTACGTTGCCAGATTCAAGATCTCCAGCAGCAAACTGACATTCTTAATCAGGAACTTGAAAACCTGCAAGAGGAACGTCAGAAAAGAGAGGAAATGAGTGAAAACCATTCCTCAATAATGGAGGAATTCTTGCACATGGAGAAAATCCAGGCAAATCTGGAAACGGAGATCTCAGACCTGAAAACTCAAGAAATTGAAGCTCAGGAAAGGATAGAAGAGTTCAACCACCAGAAGACTAAAGCAGATCTCCTTAAACAGGAGACCCAAGACCTCCAGAACACCAAGGAGGATCTGATAGAGAGGATCAACAAACTGAAGGATCTGGAATCTGTCCATGAGGACGTAAAAGCAGAAATAGAGACAACAGACAGAACAAACATGGATCTCTCAGTGACAGTTACCAAACTCCAAGAAGAAATCAATGGTCTCCATGATTTGAAGGAAAGAGTCATCGCTGCCCGAGAGGAAAACGACAGGAAGAAGGAGGAATCCATCCTTCTTCAAGAAAAAAGCAAATATTTACGTTGCCAGATTCAAGATCTCCAGCAGCAAACTGACATTCTTAACCAGGAACTTGAAAACCTGCAAGAGGAACGTCAGAAAAGAGAGGAAATGAGTGAAACTATTCCTCAATAATAGATGAAGTATTGCGGATGGGAAAACCAAGGCAAATCTGGAAACGGAGATCTCAGACCTGAAAGTCAAGAAATTGAAGCTCAGGAAAGGATGGAAGAGTTCAACCACCAGAAGACTAAAGCAGATCTCCTTAAACAGGAGACCCAAGATCTCCAGAACACCAAGGAGGATCTGATAGAGAGGATCAACAAACTGAAGGATCTGGAATCTGCCTGTCAGGACATAAAAGCAGAAATAGAGACAACAGACAGAACAAACAAGGATCTCTCAGTGACAGTTACCAAACTCAAAGAAGAAATCAATGGTTTCCATGATTTGAAGGAAAGAGTCATCGCTGCCCGAGAGGAACACGACAGGAAGAAGGAGGAATCCTCCTTCTTCAAGAAAAAAGCAAATATTTACGTTGCCAGATTCAAGATCTCCAGCAGCAAACTGACATTCTTAACCAGGAACTTGAAAACCTGCAAGAGGAACGTCAGAAAAGAGAGGAAATGAGTGAATACTATTCCTCAATAATAGATGAAGTATTGCGGATGCGGAACCACAAGGCAAATCTGGAAACGGAGATCTCAGACCTGAAAACTCAAGAAATTGAAGCTCAGGAAAGGATGGAAGAGTTCAACCACCAGAAGACTAAAGCAGATCTCCTTAAACAGGAGACCCAAGATCTCCAGAACACCAAGGAGGATCTGATAGAGAGGATCAACAAACTGAAGGATCTGGAATCTGCCTGTCAGGACATAAAAGCAGAAATAGAGACAACAGACAGAACAAACATGGATCTCTCAGTGACAGTTACCAAACTCCAAGAAGAAATCAATGGTTTCCATGATTTGAAGGAAAGAGTCATCGCTGCCCGAGAGGAACACGACAGGAAGAAGGAGGAATCCATCCTTCTTCAAGAAAAAAGCAAAGATTTACGTTGCCAGATTCAAGATCTCCAGCAGCAAACTGACATTCTTAACCAGGAACTTGAAAACCTGCAAGAGGAACGTCAGAAAAGAGAGGAAATGAGTGAAAACTATTCCTCAATAATGGAGGAATTATTGCACATGGTAAAATCCAGGCAAATCTGGAAACGGAGATCTCAGACCTGAAAACTCAAGAAATTGAAGCTCAGGAAAGGATTGAAGAGTTCAACCACCAGAAGACTAAAGCAGATCTCCTTAAACAGGAGACCCAAGATCTCCAGAACACCAAGGAGGATCTGATAGAGAGGATCAACAAACTGAAGGATCTGGAATCTGTCTGTCAGGACATAAAAGCAGAAATAGAGACAGACAGAACAAACATGGATCTCTCCTTGACAGTTACCAAACTCCAAGAAGAAATCAATGGTTTCCATGATTTGAAGGAAAGAGTCATCGCTGCCCGAGAGGAACACGACAGGAAGAAGGAGGAATCTCTCCTTCTTCAAGAAAAAAGCAAATATTTACGTTGCCAGATTCAAGATCTCCAGCAGCATACTGACATTCTTAACCAGGAACTTGAAAACCTGCAAGAGGAACGTCAGAAAAGAGAGGAAACGAGTGAAAACTATTCCTCAATAATGGAGGAATTCTTGCACATGGAGAAAATCCAGGCAAATCTGGAAACGGAGATCTCAGACCTGAAAACTCAAGAAATTGAAGCTCAGGAAAGGATGGAAGAGTTCAACCACCAGAAGACTAAAGCAGATCTCCTTAAACAGGAGACCCAAGATCTCCAGAACACCAAGGAGGATCTGATAGAGAGGATCAACAAACTGAAGGATCTGGAATCTGTCCATGAGGACATAAAAGCTAAAACAGAGACAACGATCAAAACAAACAAGGATCTGTCCCTGACAGTTACCAAACTCCAAGAAGAAATGAATCGTTTTGGAGATATCCAGAGCAGAGTTTTGGCTGCACATATGGAATGTGGAACTGCAAATGAAGACACTGTGCTTCTTAAAGAGAAAATCAGAGATTTACAAGAGAAAATTGGACTTTACAAACGGCAAAATGTTATTCCTGACTGTGTGATGGAAAACCAACAAGATCAGAAAAGAGACCAAACATTGGAGAACTATTCCACAATGACTGATGAAGTGCAGCAAGTGCAGAACCACCAGGAAGATCTGAAAGATGAGATCAAGAATCTGGAAACTCAAGAAATTGAAGATCAGAAATTGATGGACGAGTACAACCAGCTGAAGGGTCAAGTAGATGTGTTGGAAAGAGAAACTCAATACATCCAAAACCTTGAGGATCCGGAAAAGTCAGTCAATGATCTTCCCATCATCCAAGACAAAGAGGAGGCACCAATCAGAACAAGCCTCCAGGAGATCTCACCAACTCCATCACAGGTTGAAAATGATTATGAGGAAGACTTTGAAGAAACATCAGAGAGTGAACAAGAGATGGTCCACACGGAAGAAAAAGTCTCCGTCAAAGATATCCAGACTTTGGAAAATTCTGACTCCTCATTGGCTGATGAAGATGAGGAGAAGGACGACAAAGTCAGTTTGGATGAAGATGTCCAGAAAACAAAAGATAATCTGGAGTTACAGGATGATTCTGATGAAGAGGCCCAGACAGAGGATGAGGAGTGTGACGAGAGCGACATTGGTGAAGAGTTCCGGGTTCTCTCAGGTGATGAGCCCATGTACTTCAAAGATGGAGTATTGTCCATCAAAATATCACAAGATGAGAAACGTTCTTGCTCTTCATTGGCTGATGAAGATGAGAAGGACGACAAGGTCAGTTTGGATGAAGACGTCCAGAAAACTCCAGATAATCTGGAGGTGGAGGACATCGATTCTGAAGAAAAGGTCCAGAAAACCAAAGATAATCTGGAGTTACAGGATGATTCTGATGAAGAGGCCCAGACAGAGGATGAGTGTGACGAGAGCGACATTGGTGAAGAGTTCCGGGTTCTCTCAGGTGATGAGGCCATGTACTTCAAAGATGACGTATTGTCCATCAAAATATCACAAGATGAGAAAGGTTCTCGCTTTTTTCTTGCTGATGGAGATGATGATGATGATGATGAATACTTGGCCATTAGACTATAAGAAGAAGACTTTGAAGAAACATCAAGAGAGTGAACAAGAGATGGTCCACACGGAAGAGAAAGTCTCCGTCAAGATATCCAGACTTTGAAAATTTCTGACTCTCATTGGATGAGATGAGGAAGAGAAAGAGGAGAACGGACAAGAGTCAGTTGGGATGAAGATGTCCAGAAAACAAAGATGAATCTGGAGTTACAGGATGATTCTGATGAAGAGGCCCAGAGGAGGATGAGGAGTGTGGACGAGAGTCGACAAGAATTGGTGAAGAGTAATCCGGGTTCTCTTCAGTGGTGATGAGCCCATGTACTTCAAAGATGAGAGTTGTGAAGAGTTCCGTTCTTCAGGTGATGAGCCCTGTATTCAAGATATATTCCATCAAATATCACAAGATGAGAAACGTTCTTGCTCTTCATTGGCTGATGAAGATGAGGAAGGACGACAAGGTCAGTTTGGATGAAGACGTCCAGAAAACTCCAGATAATCTGGAGGTGGAGGACATCGATTCTGAAGAAAAGGTCCAGAAATCCAAAGATAATCTGGAGTTACAGGATGATTCTGATGAAGAGGCCCAGACAGAGGATGAGGAGTGTGAAGAGGACATTGGTGAAGAGTTCGGGTTCTCTCAGGTGATGAGGCCATGTACTTCAAAGATGACGTATTGTCCATCAAAATATCACAAGATGAGAAAGGTTCTCGCTTTTTTCTTGCTGATGGAGATGATGATGATGATGATGAATACTTGGCCAAATTAGACTATGAAGAAGACTTAGAAGAAACATCAGAGAGTGAACAAGAGATGGTCCACACGGAAGAAAAAGTCTCCGTCAAAGATATCAGACTTTGGAAATTCTGACTCCTCATTGGCTGATGAAGATGAGGAGAAGGACGACAAAGTCAGTTTGGATGAAGATGTCCAGAAACAAAGATAATCTGGAGTTACAGGATGATTCTGATGAAGAGGCCCAGACAGAGGATGAGGAGTGTGACGAGAGTGACATTGGTGAAGAGTTCCGGGTTCTCTCAGGTGATGAGCCCATGTACTTCAAAGATGGAGTATTGTCCATCAAAATATCACAAGATGAGAAACGTTCTTGCTCTTCATTGGCTGATGAAGAGAGAGGACGACAGGTCAGTTTGGATGAAGACGTCCAGAAAACTCCAGATAATCTGGAGGTAGATGTCACTGATTCTGAAGAGGAGGTCCAGAAAACTCCAGACAAAGAGGAGTTACAGGGTACTCGCTTTTTTTCTGATGCTGATGGAGATGATGATGATGATGATGAATACTTGGCCAGATTAGTCTATGAAGAAGACTTTGAAGAAACATCAGAGAGTAAACAAGAGATTTTAACACAGAAGAAGTCTCAGTCAAAGATATCGACTTTGGAAAATTCTGACTCCTCATTGGCTGATGAAGATGAGGAGAAGGACGACAAAGTCAGTTTTGATGAAGAAAAGGTCCAGAAAACAAGATAATCTGGAGTTACAGGATGATTCTGATGAAGAGGCCCAGACAGAGGATGAGGAGTGTGACGAGAGTGACATTGGTGAAGAGTTCCGGGTTCTCTCAGGTGATGAGCCCATGTACTTCAAAGATGGAGTTTGTCCATCAAAATATCACAAGATGAGAAACGTTCTTGCTCTTCATTGGCTGATGAAGATAAGAAGGACGACAAGGTCAGTTTGGATGAAGACGTCCAGAAAACTCCAGATAATCTGGAGGTAGATGTCACTGATTCTGAAGAAGAGGTCCAGAAAACTCCAGACAAAGAGGAGTTACAGGGTACTCGCTTTTTTCTTGCTGATGGAGATGATGATGATGATGATGAATACTTGGCCAGATTAGTCTATGAAGAAGACTTTGAAGAAACATCAGAGAGTAAACAAGAGATGGTCCACACGGAAGAAAAAGTCTCCGTCAAAGATATCCAGACTTTGGAAAATTCTGACTCCTCATTGGCTGATGAAGATGAGGAGAAGGAGGACAAGGTCAGTTTGGATGAAGAAGTCCAGAAAACCAAAGATAATCTGGAGTTACAGGATGATTCTGATGAAGAGGCCCAGACAGAGGATGAGGAGTGTGACGAGAGCGACATTGGTGAAGAGTTCCGGGTTCTCTCAGGTGATGAGCCCATGTACTTCAAAGATGGAGAATTGTTCATCAAAATATCACAAGATGAGAAACGTTCTTGCTCTTCATTGGCTGATGAAGATGAGAAGGACGACAAGGTCAGTTTGGATGAAGACGTCCAGAAAACAAAAGATAATCTGGAGTTACAGGATGATTCTGATGAAGAGGCCCAAACAGAGGATGAGGAGTGTGAGGAGATCGAGACTGATGAAGAGTGCCAGATTGTTTCAAGTGATGAAGATGAGTCCATGTACTCCAAAGACGGAATATTTTTCTTCAAAGTATCACAAGATGAGAAACTTTCTGCCTCTTCGTTGGCTGATGAAGATGAGCAAAAAGATGAAACAGCCACCAAAGTTTAGGTGGATTCTAAGTCTGACCAAGACAAGAAATAGACGGGTGTCGTCTATTAGATTCATTAGATTAGATCATTAGTAGGATTGTTTTGTTAATTTACTTAGATTGTGTAGTTAACTAGTAAAAAAAAATAGATAACTAGTAGGATTTTTTGTTCATTTTGTTAGATTTTCAAGATAATTTGTAAAAAAAAAAAAAAATTTTTAGACGACTAGTAGGATTTTTGTTAATTTACTTAGAATGTCTAGATAATTAGTAAAAAAAAAAAGATTCATTTTTGTTGGATTTTTTTTATTCACTTAGATTATCTAAATAATTAGTACCAAAAAAATAGATAACTAGTAGGATTTTTGTTAATTTAGTTAGATTTTCAAGATAATTTGTAAAAAAAAAAAAAAAGATTCATTTTATAGGATTTTTTTGAATTCACTTAGATTATCTATTAGTACCAAAAAAAATAGACAACTAGTAGGAATTTTTGGTAATTTAGTTAGATTTTCAAGATAGTTTGTAAAAAAAAAAAAAAAAAAAAAAAAAAAAAAAAACAATTTAAAAATAAACAAATAAATAAATGAATAAATAAAAAAAAATAAAAAAAAAAAAAAAAAAAAATTTAATGCAACCACATGGGGCACAACTCTGTGCTCGCATGTGCCGGTCCCAAGTCCGGATAAATGCAGAGGGTTGTCGGTTGTGAGTCCGACATAAAAAAATATAACCAAATCAATCATGAACAGAACTTTCTCTCTGGATCGGTCGTGGCCCGCCTAACAACGACGGCCTCTGGTGCTGCTGACCTACAGGCTGGAACTAGGACTACGGCTGGTGGAGGACGGACAGGATGAGGACGTGTTCTTCAGCAGAGACGGAGAAGGAAGGGGAAGATGAGGAGGCTGCTCTCCAGGTAGCACTGTTGTGTCTTGATCAGTCCGGTAAGTTCATCTGTCTTGTTAGACGGGGGTTAGAATTTCCCACAATAATGAGGGGACGACGGGTTTGAAACACCTCCGGTTATCCGCCTTAGCCTTCAGCCGGTCCTTGTGTTTAGGAACAGCTCGGCATCCCCAGTACTTCCGCAAACGCATGACAGTCCAGACTTTTTGGGTTTCCTGAGCGCCAGTATTTCTTGTCTTGAATATGCAAGCCCACAAATGCGTTAATACAGGGGTGCCCATCCCTGGTCCTCAAGAGCTACCACCCTACCTGTTTTCCACTTCTCCTTGCACTGCTTGCTGCTGATTACCTGGACCAGGTGTGTTCATTCAATGACAATGTGAAGGCATCTGAGACAATCAGAGATTTGGAAAACAGGCAGGGTGCTCGCTCTCGAGGACCAGGAATGGGGAGCCCTGCATTGGTAGATTGGAGAGTTAGCCTCAAAAACTCAAGAACATTCATGCATTACAGAGCAACAACCGTGCAGCCTCGTTCTCGCAGGCGCAGGTGCAGAATCAGTGAGTCCATGGAGACTATCGATTGGCCTTGAAGAGATTCTGGCAAACTGTCTGGCACCTCGGGAGGGGAAAGCAGTTTCTGCACGCACCATTTTGGTGGGGAGCTGTTGACTTTAACTGGGGACATTGTCAGGCAGTGGAAGGAATACTTTGAGGATCTCCTCAAACCTGCTGACACGTCTTCTCTTGAGGATGCAGAGACTGAGGTCACTGGGTGGAGCTGTCCATCACACAAGCTATAGTCAGTGAGACGGTCATCAAGCTCCTCAGTGGAGAGGCACAGAGAGTGGATGGAGTCTACCACGAGTACCTCAAGTCTCTGGATGTTGTGGGAGTGTCTTGGCTGACACGTTTCTGCGGCATTGTGTGGCAGACAGGAACCACTGGACTAGCAGACTGGGGTGGTGGTTCCCCAGAGGGTGTGCTCCAACTACCGGGGAATCGCACTCCTCAGCCTCTTCGGGAAAGTCTATGCCAGGGTACTGGAGAGGAGAGTCCGTCCGACAGTCGAACCTCAGATCCAAGAACAACAGTGCGGTTTCCGTGCTGGTCGTTACAGGATGACGCAGGGTTTGTGGGAGTTCGCTCAACCAGTCCATATGAGTTTTATAGATTTGGTGAAGACCTTCAACCGCGTTCCCGTGGTTTCCTGTGGAGTACCTTACTGAGGGCTGTCCGGTCTCTGTACGACCGGAGCAAGAGCTTGGTTCTCATGGCCGGCAGTACATCAGACCTGTTCCTGGTGCATGTTGGACCCCAGCAGGACGGCCCTTTATCACCGGTTGATTGAATTGTCCGTTGAGAATTGCATTGCGATTCAGAAAAACTTCCATACGAGAGTCTCCAGGACAATGATCCGCCCGACAATTTTAATACCCAGACTGATGATGCTTCACAGAAAATAAACATTCACTGACACTGCTAATCAGAACATAATTAAAGGTTCATCTGGTTTTCTCTGCATTTGTTGACCAAATTTCACCCCAAAATGAAACCATTGGCCTTCACCATTCTGTTTGTGATGGAAGAAACGTCTGGGTAAACAAAAGGCAGATTGGCAATATGTACATCCATATTTGGAAAAAAAAAGGTTGAGGCTGGTTCAAAGTTGATGTGGTGAAATGGGTGGCATCCTCAAGGAGCGAAAGGCGGAGCCTCAGAGATTTAGGTGTCTTACTTCCAGGTAGGAAGAGTTCATAAAAAACACATTTCATGAATAATGTGTTTTTTGGTGTGCCAAGGGTAATATATGATCATATTTATGGATATAGTTTACTCTGAAAGACTCGAGAAAAGCATAGAACGGGCCCTTTAAGAACCTAAATGAATTTGTTTCTATTGAACATATTTCTACGTTTAAAACCAGGAAAATCCAAACAGCCTAGTGAAGACGCGGGATTTTCAAGTGAAGTTTGTGGACGTTCTCACAATATGGAACATGACTCTTACCCAGAATGCTTTGTCAAAGTTTCCAACTGAACGGTCAGCTACGAGCAAACCGGTTGAAGGTGGCAGGTTCCACGCTCCAGCATGAAACGAATCACCTGCACCTCCATGTTTGGCAGAAACCATCTCAGGTCAGCTGTGAGGTCTGGACCCGTTGGTTGTCATGGAAACGCTGACCCCCACAGACTCAGATCCTAACAGAGGAGATGAACAGATGTTTGATGGAAGCCTGTTACTCCATGACGGACGGCTGCAGATGGTTATGGCACCAGCAGCCTCCGTCCCGGCGTGGACCGACTGCTTCTGTGCGACGTGGATCTTTGTCCAGCAGAGGTCAGCATCGTCTGAAACTCAGCTGGAGGAATCCCTGATTGGGAACTTTGAGGTCATTTTGCTTGATGAGGCAGAATTGAGTCTACTTTTGGTGTCATTTTAGTGGCACAAAGATGAATTCAGAAGGAGCTTAACTCTTTAACACCCGAAAAATCTTCAAGTAACTGTAACTTCTCAAGCGTGAGCACGATCGTTCCAGTAGATTCTGAAGGAGAAAAGCGGCGCGTTCTTGTTGATCTTCTTGAAAAATCTTTTCAACGTTTTTATGGTTTCGTGACAAGAAATAAAAACCAAAACTGAAAGATTTTTGAGAATTTTATTAAGAAAACAGAACCATCATCATATGATAAAAACCAAGCACTACTGATGGAATAAATAAGTCAAACCAAACCATAAATCTGTACAAGATCTAAAGAAAAACAAAATGGTCCCAAGGAAAAAAACCAGATATTTCATCTCACAGCTCTTCTTATTTTTACACACAGTTATGAGCAAACTATAAGCAATCGGCTCAACCAGGTGAAAGCTACAACAGAAGTGACTTAATCTGAATGAACATAATGCTGTTTAGAACGTCTAATGTCAATACAATATCAGTTCCAGCTCTGCTGGAGTGGGAGTGAGGTATTTGCTAATCCATCCTGGAACCAGATTTTCTGATCTTTTCTCTCCATCCACGTGAATCTGCAGACGTCTGGGGGAGTGAGGTGACGAGGACGTCAACGTTCAAGTAAATCTGCACAAAAACCACGAGTCGGTCCGAGACCAGAGGAGACACGCAGAAGACTCGGAGGGGAAGTAACCGAAACAAAAGAATCTGGGTAGTGTTCACATTCCGGTCTACAGCGCTGATGAAGGAGCCACGCGCCCTCCTTTCTAGCTGGGGGTAAAACGCCAAATCGGCATCGACCGAGCGAGAATCTGAGCTGATCCGGAGGGATCCTCCAGAGTCTGAGCCGTCGAACCTCCGCCACTCCGTCACCTAAAACCTGCCGTGGCTGCAAGCGTCTGACCGGCTGTGAGTGACGGTTAGAAGGCAGAAAGAGAGAAGAAGAAGTCATGGCACCCCAACCGGAATTCAAAACCTGCTTGACCTAAACCAGTTTTCTCAAGGCACGCCTCCTGGACCTGCGCTAGCCACGCCCGTCTGCGACTCATCGGAGCGTCGATTGGACCGGTACCGGGGGGGAAGAAGCCTTTCACGGATCGAGAGAAAAGACGCGGGACAGCAGCAGCGACGGGCCCAGACGAACCGGAACAGTGCAGGGACCCTCCTGAGAAACCGTCGCAGCTTCAGCCAGCAGGAGGCGCCGCGCCCCCTCCCCACCCCGAGACCGGGTCGGCCGGACCGTAAACGGCGGCCGACCTCCACCCCCGCCCCCGGGGGTGACTGGCGGTCACAGAAAGAGGTCAGGGTTTGTGGTCGGGTCCGAGAGCGTGGAAGGAAGCACGGGGGTGGGTGGGGCAGGAGGGAGGGAGGTGACCACTCTCCCTTTGGTTTTTTAGAGGGGAGGGGAGGGGAGGGGAGGGGTGAGAGGAGAGCCAGTGTGTCCATTAAGCCCTAAATCATGTAGAGTTAATGGGGGTGGGGGGTGGGGGGGTCCTTAACTCTCCTCAAAGTTCTGAGACGAGGACTCCAGTTTGCTCTTCTTTGAGGGCGGGGCCTCGTCCTGTAGGTCCTGAGGGAACAGCAGGAACAGGGTTCACAAACTTTTAGGAGAACAAAAGATGGTCACAAAGTCATCGTTTGATGGAACGGAGACGCCGGAAACGGATTCTGGGAAGTCCCGCTCCGATCAGGTTCTGATCCGTTTCCAAAGCGTTCCCAGTCGTCTCTTCATCATCATCAAGTTCTGTTCAAGTTTACCTCTGAATTGTGGGCGGGGCTGTTGGTATGGAATAAGCCCACCCCCTACTTCCCCTCCCCCCTGTTTGAGCTTGTGGCCCCGCCCAGTAAAGTTTTTACGCCAAAAATACAACCTTGTTCAAATGGTATTCTTTCGTCTGCTCCTGATTCGCTGCCGTTTGAAGAAAGAAAAACTCAGAAATTTAGATTTAATCTAAATTTTCTTTACACGTCCTCCATCTTCAGAAAAACGCCACAAGATGGCGTCAGAAACGGCATTTTCATCGGCGTGGGGCTTTTCAAAGCCAGAATGCTGCCGTCACATGAAGTCATGAAATCTAAAGAAAAATGTGTGAAAGAATCCAAACTCAAACACTTTTTATCACTTTTAGACTTCTCCATGAACGACAACATTTAACTGATACGACTACACAAAAAAAAATCCCATTACCCGAGTTTAAAGGGTCACCAAACCCTAAATCAGCTTTTTTTTGGCTGTTAATCTTAATAAATGGGGCTTTACAAGTGCTGTCTTTTTGACAAATTAAAATAAACTCGTTTCATTCATGAAAATAGTGCAAACCCGTCTGTGTGCTGCCCCCTACAGGTTAAATCGAGGAATTACAGTTGAGTTTTGTGATTGGTTAAACCAATCAAGTCCCGTCATGATCTGCAGCTCCAGTAATGGTCACAGTCTTGTTCCCCACCCCTCTGACTGGATTTTTGCATTTGGGCTGAGGGCGGAGTCAGCCTCCACCTGACCTGTTTGGTTACCCTTTAAAGTCTGACCTGAGCAGAATTTGATGTTTTAATCCACAAAATCTGACGGCTGAAAAGGCTAAAGAAAATAATGTTCCTGATCTTCTGAATCTAATCGTTTCTGCTGAGGATGTTCAGAGCGACGGGGGGCGGAGCTTGAACTCCTGCAGGTGCGTCGGTACCTGAGTGGCTTTGCTGTCCGGTGACTCCTTCTCCCCCGACGACAGGGCGTCCCTCTTGGTTCCCTGCGCTCTCTCTGAGGAGTCGGATGAGGGCGTGGTCTTACCTGGGGGTCAGAGGTCACAGCTGGGTTCAAACCGGTTCTGCTGCAGTCACCTCAGTGGTGCTTCACTGACACCCGGTGGTGACATGAGGTAACTACAACATGTGAGAAGATATGAAGGCTTTCATGTGCTGGAGATGTAACTATGGGATATAAAGGA